>JARYHS010013630.1:68873539-68897612 GCA_031002005.1 Vandiemenella viatica | reverse complement strand
CCTCCGAGCACTTGAAAGAAGTGCTGATCTTCCTACTCAAATGGAAAGGATGTATTCCCTGCCATGTTGGCATTATTATAACAATCGACATGTTACAAAGGAAGACCCTGGACAAAGTAGGCAATTCCATTCAGGGTGATTTGGGAGGAATGGTAAACATTGAATGAGGTGGTAGTACGAACAATACTGAGTAAAAAAGTTCAAATAAACATGTGCCAGATTTCCACTCATTTTGAGATACAGGTGCTGGAATGTTAAGCACGAAATAAACCACAGAAAATGATAAGAGCACACAAAGAGCTTACAGAAGTACTTTATTCATGCAAAAACACACGCATATTTTACAAAAGTTTAAATTAAATGTTCAAAAATGCCACCATCGGCTTCAATACACTTTGCAGCTCTCTTCGCAACAGTATGTGTAGCTCTTCTGAGGGTAGCAGTGTTTACAGTACAACTAGAAATTCGTCTCTTGTGTTTACTTTTCCTTTGTACGCTTCGTTTTTCAACCATCCCAATTTTAAACACTGCTACGCTCGTAATAGTACACCAAGATTTACTCAGAAGAGCTACACGTATTGGTGTAAAGAGAGCTGCAAAGTGTGTTGAAGTCGATGGTGGCATTTTTGAACATTTAATTTAAACTGTTGTAAAATATGCGTGTGTTTTTGCATGAATAAAGTATTTCAATAAGTTATTTGTGTGCTCTTGATAATTTTCTGAGATTTATTTCATGTATAACATTCCAATACTTTTTTCTCAAAAACGAATAGAATAGGACACATGCTTTGATGAACTTTTTTACTCAATATTGTTCAAACTCCCACTTTCTTCAATATTCACCACTGCTCCTTAATCACCCTGTATATGAACCTGTCTGCCATCTGGGATCTATTATAGACCTGTGACCCTACCAATAGCACGATCTCCTAGTACTATTAGGTAACTGCCACCAGTTTGCATACTAACTCTTTGAAAAGTGTGATCTATGGCCTCGTGGAGTTTGTCCCGCACCCGAGTCCGACCTTCGGCGTTCATCATCTGGAAACGTGACTCATCGCACAAAGCTACCTTCTTCCAGCTATCTAGAGATCTGTTAAGTGTACAGTGATAATGCAATGGGTGATAGCAAAGTTCGAAAGTTGGTGAGAATGTTCAAGGACGGGCGGGTTAATGTGCGTGTTCAGCCTTGCCCACGTCGACATTCCTTATTTCTGAAGATTAGGGTCGCCATGTGGATAACAAACTTCGAGAGGATCGACGATTCACATAGTGATTTTCGCCTGTTTCGGTACTTAAAAAATTTCCTTGGTGATCAACGGATCAACGACAACCGAGAACTGACAACTGCACTCATAGAATGAGTTTCCTCTCAGGGGGAAGAATTTTTTGACGTCGGAATTAAAAAACTTGCTTAACGGCATACCATTTGATAAAAAATTGAACTTCCGATATGCTATGACACATGCATCGGTTTCCAACAAGTATTCCGCGTTCAAATTGCGATAATAATTCTGGGGTAACCTGTGATGATCCAGCAAATATTACCTCACGCCGAAATAAAACTTTTTTATTTTTATTATAATAAATGATGCGACGTTATCTCCTATCAATCTTATAACAATGTTACCAGGCCATTTCCATGAGTCTCTTAATGCAGACTTCTAAGCGTCGAAATTATTTAATTTAGTTGCGATGGAGGACACGCTCCGGTAGTAAATACCCAACCCACCAAATATTCTCCCTTCCCTGTACCTATCTACTTCTGCCCTTGAACAATTTCAACTTTAAATTGCTTCAACGTTTTTGGCAAATTGTTCATCAATTCTCTTAGTAACTTATTCCAATCCCTGACCCCCTTACCTACGAAAGAAAATTTTCCCTCGCCCTTGTGCCTGAAATCGAGTGCCAGCTTGTGGTCATGATCTTTTTACTTCCATACATTTCTTTAAATTCTTATACCAACATCTTACTACGCCTCATCACCAATATACACCTTGTACACTCCCATGACTTTTCTCCCTCCTCCTGTTTTCCAATTAATTCCATTCCGGCTCTTTTATCATATCGGTTACTGGTTGTGTTGTGCAGTAATTTCTAGAGACAAATCTAGCAGCCCTTTCTTGCACCCCTTCCAACTCCTGTATTTGATTCCCAAAATGTGGGTCCCATACTGCACCACCATATTCAAGCAATGATTTGACGAAAGTTTTGTAACACAATTCCTTTACTGCTCTCGTACATCCCCTCGTCACTCTCTCCAACAAGTGAAGGATTCTGAAACATTTTCCTACTACCGGTCCAATGTTGTCTTCTTGGCTCTTTCTCTTCCGAAGATGTTGTGATTCAAAGAAGTTGGATTATTGGAATCCGGAGGGATTATATAAACTGTTAATAACGTGTTACTATTTAGAGAGATTGAACACCTACCATTTACTTCACTAGAAAAACCGCGTGCTGCAAGTTCCGTTAATAATCCCGCCTCTTGAAGTCCGAACGCTGAGTGTTATTACTTTCGCTAGTATTGGTGCCAAAGGTTACTGAGCAATTTCATTTAAAACTCTTTACCCAAAAAGAGAATGTTTATACTTTTGCGATAAAAATAAATATTACAGGCGACCGTGCAGCCTAAACGAATCTACACCTTTTTAGAATGAATAGATTCCTTACCGACAACTACTACGAAACCAGCCGAAGAAACAGTCTAATTAAGTGGCATAAAGCCTGGAAGCCGTTGTCAGGTTTCAAATTATCCTTTCAGCCAACCGTATCTCCGAAGGTTCAGTGCGGAATCCGTTACTGTTAAGACAGACGAAATGTACACAAAGACATGTTCCAGTGTACGCGATGGCAACTAGGAAGTTATTTGTAAATTCAGATAACATAATAACGAGTTTTACTTACGCTTCATTGCAGCCACTAATTTTCCGCGTTATAGGAATTTTGAATATTGTAACTAGTTGGCTAATTAAGTCGCTACTCCGGACGAGGGACAATTTTGCCGCCCATAATCATGACTTATTAGTCCAGTCCGGAGACCCGGCTAGTTTATACCACAATCGGACGCTAAATTAACGAGGATACGCGCAAGCCCACAATTTATACGACGGAAGATTCTCCTAATAGTATGCAGTTACGGTGTAGTTTGGAATAATTAAACGGTATAAATAACAAGTTACCCGTTACGGGTTAATATCGGCTGTCCCGAGGCCGGTGACTCACGTGTGACTACCGGCATTGCTTTATCAGAGATAACGGACGTAATAACAGTTAAATATGTATCCGCCCGCGCTTTCGGTAAGAAGTTTATTCGGGGCATAATTCCTCCTTTCCCATTCATCCTGCCACGAGGGGTCTTGTTTTATAAAGTCGAGTCGCACAGCTAAATTCCATTTGTTGTTGAGACCGTAATATACGGCGGATGTATTTCCTGCCCGCCGGGGAACATTAAGTATTCTGTCGTGATAGCAGAGACCGCCAAGGGCCTATCTTTTTCTCTTTTTCCGAGTTTCCTCCCCCCCCCTCCCCCCTCCATGGCACATAACTTTGATCGTGAAGAGTGTTATCTAGGAATAGGGTGGCCGTTCCCCCCTCCCCCTCTTTTCTCCAGACAGCATTCCTCCCGGCAGAACACGATGCCACTCTCGGAGGAAGCAGCCAGTCTACATTGCGAGGAGCTCTTATACCTGGCTACGCATATTTTAAATAGCCTCCAGGTGTAGTTGCGAGAGGGGAGGCAGAAACAAAGGCGTGTTTGGACTATAATTCTTGTGCCCTTCGCCTGCCACGCGCATCATCAAACGCAATCACTGTGTCTAAACCCGACCCCGCTTCTGCTGTTGATGCCAAACATGAACAATATTTCAAACGGCGCGGGGGGAATCCACGGCGATTGCGTATCACAAACAGAGGAGCCGGCATTGTGAAGGGTCTGCGCCGAGCCCTCGGGAGCCGGCCAGTAATTATAGGCGCGGGGGGGGGGGGGCTAATTAGCCTCCTTTGACGGACACTACGTAGGACAGGACATTTGCCGTTACTCTGCCGCCGGCAAACAGGCGGAATACTGATCCCAACAAGCTGACACACCTAGGCAGTCCTCAGGGCGGATGATATACCCGTGAAACGAAAACGTCAAAAACAATAATCGCGAAATTCTCATTTACAACCGGAGAATATGTTGTTCAACACACATAAAGTGCAGTTAACTGCCCTTTTGGCTCTTTCGTCTTTTATCTAGAAATACGCTGCTTTATTAAATCAGATCATCTTAAAGGAAATTTCGGTAGTATTTAGAACCATAAGAATTGAAATATAACTAACTAAACGCTATTTTTTTCGTTTTCTAAATTGAAAAAAAAAGTCATTTAATTAAAAATCCAATACCGCTAAATGAACGAGATGGTATGTTTCCCCTTCTGCAACATAGCTCCATTTTGGCCTCCTGTGAACCCCCCTCTCCCCCACGTAGCCCAATGTGGCATTTGTCTCTACTCACCCTCCCAATTGATACCAGAAAATATTTTGTACTGTTTTCTCTTGTCAGACTATTATAAATTACATACGGGTGTAATTAAATTGCGGAAATAAATATTCACAAGCTGTTGTGTGTTCTGTATTTCATTTTAACTGTGACAAATAATATGAACGAAAAGTTACGTGGCCTGGCTCGGAACCCCTCCCCCAGACCAAGCCACGCAGTTTATGCATACTCCCCAAAGATGACTGTGAGAAACCGTATATGATCATGAAAGCAGAAACGTGGCTGAACAGTGAGAAAGCGCCACAATATATATTTATATATATACTGCAGCGCTTTCATATCATAGCTTGTAATTAAAAATTTGTTCGATGTTTCCACTCGGTAGTTAGTATCAGGGACTGTCAGTTTCTGAAGAATTTTTATTTTGGGGGGGGGGGGAGGGGTTTAAATTTTGTTATCTACCTGCGATTTGTAAAATCTGTGGGTGTGAGCATTCACCTAGATGACTGCGGAAAACTGCCTAAAACCCGCAATCAGGGCGGGCGATACGCGGGTCCGGGACTCGAACCTTGTCTCGTTGTATCTCCCCATCCAGTGTAGTGAGTCTGGCGGGTTATATGTCCTTTGATTCGTTTGTTAGCTGTTAAAATCACTGTTAGGATTAAAAAAGACTGTAACTCTGGAAAGGCTACGGATACCAAGGAATACAGTTTTCTTAGAATAAAAGTCTACCTGTGGTGAGTAATGTGAGTCGCCTGTGCTGCTGCAGGTAACTGTATACAGGTTGCTAGAGACACCAGATACACTCCTTTGAAGGGTTTGCAAACTAGATGTTGCCGTCAGCTATTTTACATTACAAATATTCCCAAAGTGAAAGTGATAGCTTTGTACACGTACTAAAGTCGAAGTTCGTTTGTGTTCGTAACCGTTAGTCCTTCCATTATACTGAATTCATTTTTTGATACGAACAAAAGGAGTTATGAAATACTCGTACATGTTACTAGCCATCCGAGATAATGCAACGTTTTTTGACACTGCCCCCCTCGTCCTTGTCACAGATCCAACTCCCCCTGGTATGACATCATTGATTTTGCAGTTTTAAATTCATTTATGTTGGTTTCACTTGGTCCCTGTTTAGTTATTGCCTCATTTTAGATCATTAGGCTAGCTTTATCCACGAACTGACAGGTTCTGTTCATCCAATAGAAATAAATAATGTCTAGGAATGTTACCTTCCAAATACAGCGATTTTAAGGCAACTTAAGGGGACATCCATAAATTACGTGAGGTGTTTTTTCCGGATTTTCGGACCGCCCCCCCCCCCTCTGGTGAGATTTTGGTGAGATCTGCCCCCCCCTATGGTGAGATCTGGTCCCGTGAGACCCCCCCCCCCCATACAGATCGTCTTTGCAACATTTTGAGACCTTTTTTTTAAGGTCTCACCCAATACCCCCCTAAAATCGACTTTCGCGTCAATTGTAGACCCTTTCTTTTTCTTTTTAGCTCTACAGTCCTGCCCAATTTTAAAAAATCTCACGTTGACCCCCCCCCCCTTGATGAGATTTCGCCGGACCCCCCCCCCCCTATTTCACCTCACGTAATTTATGGATGCCCCCTAAGTATGATCTGCTAAACACGTTTCCACCAAAAAAAGTATACGCAAAGATTTTTTTAGATCCACTGGTTTTTTTTTTGTAATAGATATGACATCACGAAGCTTATGCCTCCTCCCCCTTTTCACTTGTCACGTCATGTCATGTCACACTATGTGGGCCTCATCCCTCCCCCCTCCGCGTGTGACGTAATTTGTGTATGTCCCCTTAAGGACTGATAGTGAATGTGACGCTGGAGGGAGCGGCAGAAGTCGAGAAACACTAGAGGCGGGTGGTATCGATATATCGACTGCGTGGGCTGCGGTCTGTGGAGGCCGGCTTTCTCCGGGGATAGCGTTTCTCGGCGGGTGTCGAGTTGCCCCGCCGGATGATGATGGATCGGGCAGCTCCAGACGATCCTATCGCCCGCCACGCCGTGGGAGGCGTCACTATTGTCGACCCACCAAAACGGGTCGATTTGTTCAGGCATTTGCGAAACTCACTCATAATTAGGTAACGGAGAGCCATCTACAGCCGTCTCTTAACGTCACACTTTGGAACTACCAACTTTATGTAGCATTCTCACTCGTGCTGAAGACATTGTGCTTAGGATCTACACTAATACTACAAATGCGAAAGTAATTCTATCTCTCTGTCTTTTTATTACGTTTTCAAGATTAAAGGGCTAAACCGATCTTGTTGAAATTTGACAAGGATGTATCCTTAGGAACTGCAGAGGATACTTGCTTCGGGATAAATAACATTACTTTTCATGAAATTTTGAAAACTAACCGAACGGTCACAGACAAACGGATAGCGTATGCAATTCTTTGTAATAGTATATTGGTCGCTCAAGCTTTGATTCTCTCGCAGTCACTTATTGCGAACAGCCAACGATACCTACGAATACACGGTGGACGAAATTGCTTATGTTTGCACATATGGTCACCCAGATTTACTTAATACTTTCACGTGCAATCCAGCGCGGAAAGAAATAGTCGATGAAAATAATGCCGGGACACAAGACTATTGACAGCGATGATATAGTTGTGATTGGTTCTCTTCGTGAAACAAATTCAATGGTAGAATGGTATTATAATAGCTTCCCCGACATTTCATCCCGACTCCATATTTTCTGGCGCACCTTTTACGTAACTTACAATATGTAATACAATACATTCATTTTCCATAAATCCACATCTAAGAGACTGGACCTGTTCTAAATCCAATTCTAGCAATGTAATCCTAAGTCACGGGTAAGACCAAGTAATAGTATATAAGAAGAAGATAGAGAAGAGATATTCCACTTTAAATGTGAGCGATGTTGAAAACACTAGAAGTAAAAGTCTTCGCAGAGGCGTGATTCCAGTGTGACGCCGGTTTGTTTAGTCATTCAGGGTGATACGGCGGGATATCCAGAAGTCGCGTCGTGCGACTGGAATAAGCAACAGGAATTATTGGAGCGTGAGGCAGGGCGCGCAGCTGGTGCCGGGATTTAAAGCCAATTACACGCCACTATCGATGTACGCTATAAATTTCGTCGTCCAGATATTAATATATTTTATCAGCAGCCGCCTGACGCACGACTATAAATACTCGTTTATTAAAGTATTTGGGAGCGGATCCAAGAAGTGATTAATATTTATTAGGCCGAGCCGCAGCTCTGGGGTCGTGACCGTTTCCGCCCCCACAGCCGTCTGCTTAGCAGCCTATCACATTGGGCTTCCCTGCCAATAGTTCATCTATGGAAACAACTACTGAGCTTAACAAAAACAAAAAAAAAACAAAAAAAACTTTGATTTCTGGTAGGTACATAACATAAACAACAAGGAAATATCTCCAGTGATATGTCTCTTGGTTGGTACGCATAACAAATCCGAAACGAATGTTCCAACAGATTACTAATAACAATTTTATAAACACACACAACAGGAAACCACTCAAGAACTGTTGCAGAGTACTTCGTCGCAAGTCAAGATTTTGTTCCCAAATGTTTTCTTCTAGTTAAATCAAAGTCCCGGCAGCAACGAATGGGTGTTAAGTGTTTTTAAAAGTATTTAACTGTCAACAAACAAACGAACGACCAGACGAATTACAACCTAAATAATAATACATCATCTGTGTCCTCAAAGATAACTATCAAAATACGAAGTCTTTATTTCGAGAGTCTAGGATATATCCAGTAATGTGACACGAGAGAAAATACTTACAACAATGCGTGATGTAGTCATAACATGTCGTTCTATGTCTAATCGCGCTCAAACAAATGTTATTCCTGTTTTATGACTATACTAGCTGATACCCGCGACTTCGTACGCGTGGATTAAGAATTTCTTTGGCAGAATTGAATATAGACAGTTGTTGGTAGCGAAGGATTGGTCCCAAACAACACCGAGTCGGCCTAATATGACCGGAAAGCCATCACTATATCATTTCACCATCGAACCTGTCTCTTGAAGAGAATCAATTTCCAACATACTTAAAAACAGAAAAACAAACGAAGGTGAGGGGATGTGGGGGGGGGGGGGTTGTTAACTAAGGGTAGCTTTATTTCAGCTTGGTCTTTTCTTCTTTCTTCAGCATTAGCATCCGATTTTTGGGTTCTAATAACTTTAGCTGCTCGTGCTCTGCTAGAGCTACAACTTAGGCCAGTTTACGCCCGCAAGGAATGTCTCGATAAGTTCTCAAAATGTCGTGACTACATACCGAAAAAAATATCCTGTGGCCTCCCTACAGATTATCTTGTCAAATTCCGTCAGTATCAGTAAAGGCATTTAGTAGTCAAAACGTAACAAAAGACAGAGACTTACTTCTGCATTTATAGTATTATTACTGTAGATCTCACACACACTGACTGCGAATCACCCCTGATGGATCAATATAACGTAAAAGTGCCACCTACAGCATTGCAAGACTACCTACGATTTGCCTCGCATTGCATCCCTAAATTTGTGATATCTACAGTTTAACATTCAATCCGAATAAACGACGGTCCAGGCGTGACTCTTACGATCAAAAACTATTTTTAAAAATCTTTGCCTCCACGAAGATTTGAAACCAGAGACCACCATCCAAACATCAGTAAGCAAGCGCTTTAACCACTTTTTTGTTTTTCTTTTTTTCTGTTTTTTTTTAATTTATTTTTTTTTTTTTTTTATTTTTTTTTTTTTTATTTTTTTTTTTTTTTTTTTTTTTTTCGGCCTCCTCCTCCCCTTATAGCCGTCCATTTCTCTCACCTTCTTTGCCTTCTTCGGCTTTAATTTCTTCTCAAATCGACAAGCAAATTAAAATTTAGGTTTAGAAATTAGGGTATTATTCTTTGTTGTAAAAGAAATAAGATCTTCTTCTTTTTTTTTTTTTATCATAGTGCTGTGGGCACCAATGTACTAAAGACTGGATTAAAATAAATATTTCTTCTATTCATCTTCTTCGAATAGTGATATAGGCGAAAATAATAATAATAATTTTTTTCTGATCTTCAGGATGTGGAAGTGTCGATCTTGCTCTTCGGCCAGTCGTTGTCTTGAAGTACAGCTGGTACTTAGGAGGGCATTATGACAAGCAGGAAGCGTGCAAAAGTTTTCCTTATATTTTACGATTTGATTATTTTGCTATGTTCATTTGTTAAATAGCTCCAGTAGTCTACGATGGTCATCTCTTCTCTTTTATGTACAACATAATGGGTGTAGTTGGCCAGCAACCAGAAGTGGGCATTTCTCTTAGTAGTAGGATATATTTTCGTGTCAGGGATTAGTATATCCTCTGGCGTGAAATTGTTTGGGGTGGTTCTATTTATTATTGCCAGTTTGCTTTTTGTCCATCTCCATATATCAGGAGCTTCGCATCCTAACAGTCGGTGTTGTATTGTGTCTTGCAAGTTGCAGCGTAAACACATTGGAGTAGGACAGAGGCGTAGTGCGAAAAGTTTTTCGTTGGTATGTATCTTTCTATGTACTACTCTGTGCCACATGGAACGGGCATTACTGCTGATATATTGACTGTGAATATTCTCCCATATCTGTTTTCCAATCATTTCTTTTATAGGTGAGTTCTAGTTTACTTTTTATCTCTCTTTCATCAAGCAGTATAGTTTCCTTGTTGATGGCACCTGGTCTGTGTTGTTATTCTTATGTAGCTGTTTTCAATGTAGAAGGAGCGGAAGTGGTTTAAGGTAGCGTTTATGTGACTGACGTCAACGGGCGCTTTGTTGCTATGCGGTTCCATTGCATTTATTATGTGTCTTGTAAGGTTTGTTTGTGTTGTTCTACATTGACTGTACATATTCCTCATGAAGATTGCAGTGCATTTCGTACGTATATCAACCAGATTAATCCTCCTTTTTCATACGGCATCTGCAAAACTTATGTTGAATCTTCAGTATCTGTCCCCTCTGTACATACCAGCTGATTGCCGTTTCCATTTTTTTAGCTATTTCCACAGGTATCTGAAATATGTGAGCTATGTACCATATTTTGGAAAGCGCTGTGGTATTTATCAACCATATTTTCTGTATTGGGTTTAGTTCTCTATGGGTGAAATCATGCAGTTTGCTTCGAATAACTGCCAATAGACGTCTCCAGTTTACTGCGGAAGCTTTTTGCAGAACTTTATTAAATTCTACACCAAGAATCTTTTATTTTGTCACATGGCTTTATCCATGTTGTGTTGTTTAGTTCTATACCAGCGCCTATGTTTAGTATTGCAGATTTATCTAAATTCAATTTTGCGTTTGAAGCTTTTGAATACGAATTTACCAACTGTCGTGTGTTTTCTAGGTCTTCCAAGTTGGTTATGATGATATTGATATCATCTGCGTACGCACACACCACTGTTTTTGTTCCTTGGTACTTTAAGCCAGGAAGTATATTATGCACTGCCGCTAAATATGGTTCAGCTGCAAACGCATAAAGGAACATGGATAAAGGGCATCCTTGTCTAATGGATCTGGTTATTTTTATTGAATTTGTTATAGATCCGTTTATAGATATTCGTGATGTGGCTTGGTGTAATAGCATGTAAAGCAAATTGCATATTTGCTGGCTGATACCCATTCTTTCCATAGTAAGTTTTAAGTAAGTATGATTAATACGATCAAATGCTTTATGGAAATCTTGTGATAAAATAGCCATTTTCACGTTTGCTGCCTTCGAGACTGCAGTTACATCACGAATATTTGTTAGGGTTTGCATTATATTTCTGCCTCTACCAATGCAGGTCTGGTATTCTCCAATCATCTTTTTAGCTACAGCCCCAAGTCTAGTGGCGATAATTCTACCGAATATTTTATAATCTGAATTGAGAAGAGTTAGAGGTCTGAAATTTTCAACATTTTTCTTATCTGTTTTTTTTCGGGATTAATACAACTAATCCTTCTAGAATTTCGGTTGGAGCTGACTACATAGCTAGAATCTCATTATACATTTTTATAAATTCGTATTTTAGAATATCCCAATTTGATACGTAAAATTCTATTGGGAGGCCGTCAAGACCAGGTGATTTCATTCTCGGACTCCGTTGAATTGCGTTTTTTATTTCTTCTTCCGAGATTTCTTCATTCAGCATTCCGTTCTCTTGTTCTGTTATTACTGGGTTTATGTGACGTAACAGACTGCTGACTTCTTCATTATCAATTGCCTCTTCAGTGTATAATTCAGAGAGATACTTTTTTTATTTCTATCTCTATTCCTTTTTTGGTTGGTAATGATACATCCCTCTTCTGATTTTAACTCCGTCACGAGTTTCCTGTTTGCTTGATGTCTTTCTTTTATGAGATGAAATGTTGAAGTTATTTCTTCTTGTTGAAAGGATCCAGTTTTAGCTCGTATCTGGTAACCTATTAGTTTTTTTCTAGTTATATTTGTTATTCTGGCCTTGGTATGTTTTATTTTTCTCATATTTTGGATGCTATCTACGTCGTTGGTGCACAGTTCTCTTAGGACCATGAAAAGGAATTCTTTTGTTTTGTTTTCCCATTTCTTCAAGCATCTGCTGAAGTTTATCAATGTATTTCTGAGGCGTGGCTTTGCACACTGTAACCACCATTGGACAGTTGTATTGTACTTGTTTTTTTGTTTCTTGCATTGATTCCAAGTATTATTGACTATCTGTTCCAATTCTTTCTCATTTAGGATGGAGGTGTTTAATTTCCAGTATCCTCTGTTTCTAAAGATTTCTTGGCGCCGCAATTTTATTTTGCAATGATATGCACTGTGGTCCGAAAAAGCTACTGGCCATATCTCGACTGATGTTACTTCACTCGATATGTCCGGTGAAATATAAATTCTATCTAATCTACTTGCTGTACTCTCAGTTATAAATGTAAACCCGGGAATTTGCCCGTTTCTTATTTCCCAACTGTCTAACAAACTTAGTTTATTTATTAGGTACTCGAGTTCCTGGCATTTGTTAAAATTAGGGTACTGATCTTTTTGAGATAAAACGCAATTAAAATCTCCTGCAAGTATGAGACTTTCACAGGTGTTTGTCAGAAGCTGAGTTATCTCTGTTTTATAAAACTGTTTCCTACTTTCTCTATTCTGATTTCCGGAGGGAGCATAGATGTTTATTACACGTGTTCCTGCTATTGTGCAGGCTAATCCTCTTCCATTTTCTAAAATCTCAACATCTTTGATTTGAATACCCTCTTTCGTTAGAATTGCAGTCCCTAGACCATGGTCGTAACCAGGATTCTTCAGTTCATTGTACCCGGTGACATTCAGTGCACCTTCCCAGGCAACTTCCTGTAAGAGCGCTATATCAACAGATGCCGCCCATAGATATTCTTTGAGGCATTGTATTTTAGTTTGGTTCTTTATTCCGTTTAGATTTAGGGTAGACACACAGTATGTCTGAGTGGGCGTTGTTGCACTACGGTCTGCCATTTAGATCAAATGTTGTCACACAAGGTTGAAAACGAGACAGTTATTTTTTTTTTTTTCTTCCCTTTCACGTTTATTTAATAACATTTATAATCTTGCTTTTGCCTCTTATTTGCTTGACTTATCTTCTTCCTCAGTGTCATTTAAGTCGTCCGACCAAAGAATTTTATTCTTCCCGCGGTCATTTCCCATTTCAACTATCTCGCTGGTCTTGTTTTCATAGTTGTTGTCTTCCTTATTGGAGTTGGCGCTTTGGGGCATTTCTTCATCAATTGTCTCCATTTGTAAGGTGGTTACTTTCCTGGATTTTTCAGCTAATTCTTTCGCTATCAAATCTACTCCCCTCTTATCAAGTCTCAGTCTTTTGGTATTTGGTGTATTTTCGTGCTTGCGTTCTTCCATGGGCATAATTTCTTTTTTCTCAGATGATGGCACTGTCACAGGATGTTGTTTAGCATTTTTTTATAATTTCTTTTTTCTCAGTTGGTGATATTTCCAGTAAATGTAGATTAGAAGTTTGGTTATTATCTTGTCCAGTTGGATAGTTTGCTTCTTTTTCCTTCGGGGGTTCATCAGGTACTGCGTCATTATAAGGATTCTCTATTTCCATCATGATGTTGGTGGCGTCATCTGTTTCCATGCTGAGAGTAGGTTCATCATTTCTATGTACACTGGTTGATTGATTACTGTTTGCCACGCTAGCGTATGATGCTTTTAAAAGTTCGCCTCTGAAAGCTGTATCAGGGGCCAAGCGCTCAGATGGTAGCTGCAGGGGTTTCTTCCTGGTGCATTCAGCCTTGAGGTGTTCGTTTGAGTTGCATATGACACACGTACGTGGTTGTCCGTCGTAAATAACGAGTGCTTTAAATCCGGCAATATCTACATACGATGGTACGTGGCACTTAAGATCTATTTTCACAGTTCTAATACCACTATCTACGACAATCTTTTGCTACCGTATCTTTTATCGGAGGTTACACTCAAAATTGTACCAAATTTATCCAAAGCTTTTCGTATTATGTCTGTATTAATTTCAAAGGGCACATTATGGATTTTTACATGTCTTATTCCCAGGCCTGCATGTGATATGGAAACGGTGCTTACCTCGCCATTGGTGTGTACAAATTTTCTTTCTCCGTTGGTTTCCTTCAGTATTCGCAGACACTCTTCTTCATTTCGTAGCTTGACGTATATCACATTGGCCAGGAAATCCACCTGGATACCGTGTACACTTTCTTCTCGTAATCCTATTTCACTATATAACCACTCATCGATTTCAACTGCTTTCGGACGCATATATCCATACGCAAAGGAGAACTTTAGCGTTGATTTTCGTATGAATTGATTCACTTCCATATTTGTTGGTTTTCACTATACTTTGCTTTTATTTACTCTGCAGGCACTTGTCACACGACACAGCAGGAAAAGTGTGATGCGACCGCTCGCTACGGCAGGTCGCAAGCGACTGAACCACTGAGCTACCTGATCGTTGTATGGGAAGGCAGTATAGAGAATTACATATCCAACGCATCTGTCTATCGCTGTTCAGTAATTTTTCGTAATTATAACACAACATGTATTATTTATACAGATAATTTTTCAACCAAATGTAGACAGTATTTTTCTCCTTGTTTCAAAGGATAAGTGTGCAAAGTTTCATCGAGATCGGATGAAAACTGTGGATTTGTATGAAGAACAAACATACATTCATCTTTATATATATAGACTAGCTGTTACCCGCAACTTCTTACACGTATAGGATTTTATTGTTAAAATTTGACGCACAAAGCTGTAAGTTAAGTTTACGTCACAAAAAGCACAGAATAGGGATTACAAAAACTGCCTGTGAGAGAAACAACGCCTGAACGACGGGTACAACCCTACAGAGATACACGCTATCCGTCTGTCATCATTCGAATAGTTTTCAAAATTTCACGGTAAAATATGTTATCTAACCAGAAAAAAGGTATCCTATGCCCTTCATAATGATTTCCTTGTCCAATTTTATCAAGATCTGTTTAGCCGTTCAGTCACGAAAATTTACAGAGAGGGTTACTTTCTCATTTACAATATTAGTATGGATGTTTCGATTTGTATTTATAAAAATGCAAAATCCAGTATGATAAAAGACAGCCAAAAGCGACACGAATTAAGGAGATTCTCCGTGCCAAGACTGATAGGAAACTAAATTCATACGGTGTTTTGACCTGGCGACAGAGTGTCGATTTGTCGCGCATTCCGCCTCTGTCGTGGCTGTACCTACAGTCTAACGTTGAATACGAAACACGGAACGTCTTGGTGCAGCTTATATAATCAAACAGATCTCTTAAAGGATTTTAACCCGGGCTCCAAACTTTGCTTAAAAAAAAAAAAAAAAAAAAAGGACCGCTCAGCTGCTTAGGAGTCTCTATTAAACCAATTCGTGCGAAGAAAAGAGTTCTTATGAAATTGTTAATTTTAAACTTCGTTATTTATTTTATAGTATAGAAGATTATCCTCTCCCCAAACAAAATTATAATTTACACTTGAATGAAGTGACTTTAATCTTAAGGTGCATAAAAATATTTTATAAATAAAAAGAAAGTATCGAACTGATGCACAGTAACCCTGTTCTAAAAGTAGTAAAAAGTTAAATGTTGCTTTGCAGAGTCTTGTAGCTCACTATCGACCGATGGCGGTAAATTACGAGTCGGCTATCCAGCTTTTATCTGCGGCCTGACGGAAACAGTGCCACGCCAAGAGGTTCTACTTTCGCCCCGAGCCCCGGGTTCAAGGGTTAACTCTAATTGCAGCCGGGGTATCGGTCCGCCCCATAAATCCGACGAGGCGAGGGGGTATTAGCGTTTATCGTGGTGAGCAGCCTATAAATAGCGCGCGCTCTCTGAAGAGCAGTCGATAAGAACGGGCAGCTGCGCTACACATCCGTCATGCCACCAGTACTAAGGGCCTGTCGCCCACACAATATCGTCTCCAGTGGTCAAACCTTCAAATAAAGAACAGGGTTATCACAATCTAGGTATCGTCTAGATACCATCTAGGTATGGTCATGAGTTTAGAATTGTTCCCAGTTCGCAAAGAGGTTCATGTAGATAAATACTTACCTAAGCTGCACTATTTCTTGAGGATGATTATTGTTGGACCTCTAAGGTCGATTTAAATCAAAAATGTATTGCACAGATTCTAAAAGTGACATTTTAGGGACAAAAAAATAAGTTTTTGGAATTAAAGGTCAGGACCACATGACCTGGTATAGTTGAAATACGAACTTGTCTTGTAAAGAATTTCTGTTTAGTCTCAAGAGTGAAATGTTAATAAGGAACAAAGAAACATGGCTATTAATAAAAAAATATGATTGTAGCTGAATCAAAAAATCAGTGCGCGTATTTGGTTTGTTAATCAGAAATAACTTGTGAAATTGAGGATAATTAGCATTTGAGTTAAGCAGAATTGGAAAATGAGAAAATTCAAGGCGGAAAAAAGAAAAAACTCTATTTTGTTTAACTATAGAGTGTCTACTAGTTATTGCATTTTTATCCACAGCGTTCAAAATATTTCAGCAGCAGTCTTACAATAAACAGTGTCTGTATGAATAAACGAAAGATATCTCGTTCTCCCCTATAGTCCCACCCGCCAGCGTGGCTCACGGGATCAGGGAGGTACAGGACCACTGGCCATATACTCACTGCGGTTTATGGAGGTTTTCCGCAGCTATCAAGACGAACGCCGGGACGGTCTCCAATCTCCGCCTCATAAACTATAAGTGTCACAAACAAAAAATCCCCTTATCACACTCAGAACCTAGTTTCACATTCCGCAGATAGATGGTTACACGTCACTTCCTCCGTTAGTGCTCACTACTAGATAGTAGTAGGTATAATAGCTTGGCGTCAGCAAGGGCATGGGCTGTAAAAAGAACGACCTCGCCAACGACGAGTAAAAGGCTGCCGATCACTAATGTTGTGAAAATGTGGTGAAGAAAAAGAAGACACAGAATGGAAGCCGAGTAACTATTTTCACCTACAAAAGTGAGAACTAGATGAACCATATGGACTCAATATCTCTGAACATTTTGCTGAAATACTACGAAAGAACAGCAAGTAAAATGAATATAAAAACGCACAATCTTGATTACAAAAATAGTTTCATTACAAACGCGTTGACTTCATTCTTTTCTAAACAGGGAGATTGTTTTGTAGATCAGACCGGGCGTGGTGGGTGAGCGGCAACGTTCTGGCCTCGCAATCGTGAGAACGCGGGATCAAATCTCCGTCCAAGCATCCAGAATTATGTTTTCTATGGTTTCCCGAAATCACTGGAGGTGAATTACAGGATCGTTCCTTCAAAATCCCATGTCAGAAATACTTCCCGCTTCTTTTCCACAATCCTCTCGCGTCTCTAATAACCTAATCGTTGACGAGACGTAAAGCCGTATGAAAAGATTACCTCTCACTGCTAAAATAAAATATTTACATATTTGGATTAAGTAATTCAGACTAATGTGCTTCATAGGGAAGCAAACAGTTCAAGAGTAAGAACACTAAAAATCTCATAATAACTGACTAAATATACATAGAATAAGAAGAATCTCGCAAGGAAACCTAAAACCAAACGGTACAACAGAGGCGAGTATAAACATCAGTGTGGCAAAATCCTTACAACATTCTCGCCTGAGGTAGTATTGACATGTTCAAAGGATGGAGGAAGAAAGAAAAGCAAAGGCCTACTTTGATATGAACATCAAAAGAAAAGACGAGTGGGAACGCCCAAACAGAAATGGATAGACCAAATAAAGAAGGATCCGGAAGATATGGGGCTTGATTATAGGAGTATTCATGAGCATCAGCTGTTCACGGACAGGAAGAAGTGGAGTGTGCTCGTGACCAGCAGCCTGGATGATGATAATGACAACACAGTAATCAAACCAGATGGTTTCTGTGCCTCGGAATGCATGTCCTCTATGAAAACTGAAGAAACAGAAGAGAGATACCAAAAGGAAAGCAGAAACTTGAGGAAAATTTGGGAACCATTCAAACGAAAAAAGGAGAGTTTTAGACCGGCAGGATTAAAAGATTTATACAAGGCGGAAGAAAATGGAAAGATGTCAGACACGATCAGAAAGGGGAGAACCGGTTTTCTGGTCACATTATGAGAATGGATAACAACAGACTTACAAAAATAATGTTCAACCACGTTTACAAAAGTAAGAATGTTAACCAGTGGATCCAAGGACTAAATAAAAATATGATAGAGATCGGAATAGCAAAAGATATAATACAGCTTTCAGAAGATTGATATAAAATTTCAATGGTTTCCAGGGGAAGGAGAAAAAGGAAAGTAAATAACATTTGGACCCAAGAAAGGAGGAAACAGCTAGATGAAAAGATGAAGACCTATTGGAAGGCAACAAAAGAAGCACCGAAATGAATGTCCTTTTCGTGGTCCTTAGATAGCCGAAATAGAAGCGAAGAAGAAAATATCAGAAGGGTACTGTATTAAAGAATCTTGTCACGTCCCTCTGACCTAGGTCCTGGTGCTCACAAAAGCAATTTCGAATGGGGGAGAAAGCTTTTCTCTGGTTAACGAGTCTTCAAAGAAACCAGGGAGTACCAGGAAGACAAAATCTTCGCATACGAAAAGCGTGTAGTGCGCAGCGAGGAGGCAGTTGGTCGCGGTTTGCTCTGTGTGATTGCACAGCGCCCGCTGCAAACAAGCGCTGAATTACAGCTGTCGTAAGTTATACCAAGTCTCTGCAAAACATCGCAATTACGTCCTAGCGGAAGTAACAGCACCGGCCTCTCTTCTAACGGCCGGGTTTCAGTCTTGTTCCCAACTGTACAAAGTTACTCACTTACTAGTATTAACATAAATTTTCCGGCTCGTTCGGTAAATGGTATAACGAGCAGACACGTTGCATCTTCCTCAACAATTCGGCTCCACGTTCGCGTGTCGGTTCGTATCACATAGTCTAAACCGTGAACTTTACTATAACAAGAAACGTGAGGCTGTCTGATTAGCTGTACTAGCTACCTGGTCTCAGACCCACTGAGGTGCAAACCAAGCCTAATAAGATCGCTCCTTCAACTCCGGACTTTGCAATCTTTATACTTGTAGCTGGTTAACGGATTACGGCAATGTAGCCGACATTTCCCTGTGCATCAACTGACTTCACAAGCCCAATTTATAACGTGGCAAAAGCGATCAACCCATTTATAGCATGATGACAGATGGTCGCTTCAGACTGAAATTTATTTGCACTAACTATTCAAGGTCGATGTAGAATAATATCCATTTCAGAAACTTAATACAGAAAATATTAAATGTTGAGATGGAGTGCGAAAGATGTTCAAGTTCTTCATCATTAATCTTGTAGCCTCATTTCATGATTTTCACATAAGTAATTCATCAATAGGCCAATAGGCCAATGCATGATTAAATTAGGTACAATATTTTTCTAAGTAATATAGGAAGAAAAGTGTACAGTAAATGTAGGACCTAAACTGTAAAGGCAGAGGAGGAAACTGCGGGAGGCGGTCAAAGAGGCACAAAGAACCAAAGTAATTCGGTGTCGTCATGAAGAGCCACAGAGAAAGCCGATAAACCTCCAGACAGAGGCACTGCTTGGGCTGGCATAGGGTCTGTCATAGGGGACTCCATTGTAAGGCCTTCATCGAAATAGGAAATGGTTCCCACTGAATTGATAGTTACCTCCATTAAGAAGCCGACTTCCAATTAAGAAGTGATTTTGACAGTGTCTTTTTTTATTTTTAGATTAGAGGCTGTTGCCGTGTTCACATGAAACATTGGACGAGTATGGTGAGACAGTATCATATGTTTCAAATACAGCTATATCTGTCTATGTAAATTACCTTGGGCAAATTATATAATGTCGGAGTTGCGAATCAATGGAAGGCAGGAAGCGTGATGAAGACTGGTAGAAAAATTAGAAGTAGCAAGTCGAAGATAAAAGAGGTCTATGGTTTCAGGCATACAGCAGTGGAAATTTTTTGTTTGACGGTCGGAAAAATATACCGCGAACAGCAAAAGAATTTAAATTAAGAAATAACTGGCGTACTAGATGTGTACACAAATTTGCCAACGGGGCATGAACTTCATCGCAAATTAATAATACGAAAATTCAAAGAAAAATGGGGATCCAGAAATGTGTGGTAAGAAGCAGCGAAATTTGCGTTAATGTAGCATTGTGTGATTGGAGGCAACTGATTTTTATGGCTTGTGAACGCTTTACATAATACGAGCCTTTTGTAAAGTAAAATAGTGCACAGCCCGAAAACTATTTGTCAAATGCAGTTAAATTTTATTAGGTTACTTCTCCACTGATGGCAAAACGTTTTTAAAAATATCTTCATATGTTAATACGAACCATTTAAAACAATTCTAGTCTCAGATATTAACATGTGGTGCTGAGTTGTGTAATATTCTTTATATATTTGTCTCCTGGCAATTTAATTAATATTTGTCGTCCACCACTCAAAATTACTGAACAGCTGAACCAGGTATTCCCCGTCTCAAATCAGGAAACCCATCACTGCCTAAATCACTACTCTTTAACAACATTTTTAGGCTAGAAGAGTTTAATATCTCATATTGCTTTTTTGGAGTGGAATGTTTATGCCAGTGTTGTTCACCTTGAATTATCTGGCAGATCATTGTGGATATTGGAAGTTAACCGCGATTAAGAAAGAGGGTAAAAAAAGAGAATAAGAAAATTATTTCTTTGAATAAGGAGACATTATAAAGAACAAACGCAAGGACTTGTAACTGATTCAAAATCTTCTAGAGGTAAATATGTTTTTGACCAAACAGCAAGTCCAGGCTTTCTCAACAAAATTGCCAGTGTCGTTAAATCAAGTGTTAGGTACTGCTGCCAACAGAGACTATTCACTAAGTATTAAAAAGACAGGATCCTGGGCAAGGAACTATCCAGATATTACTCTAAAATGATTTCGGAACAGAGGATCGAGGAGCTTGCATTTCTCGAAATGCCAAAGTGCTATCAGAAACACTTTGTCTTTTGAGAAGATCCATAACATTCCCGTACTCGAGACAGCCATATTTTCGTGTCTTTGTTATTGGAAAATGTAACTCGGAACATGCTTATAATGCAAGTAAAAAAAAATTAAGAGGGACCATGTAATGGGATGAACGCGTAGGCCATTCTTACTTAGGAGGTCTCTGGTTTTCAAATCACCTGTGCGTTGTGAACGATAAAAAAACGACAGCAGCAGTTCCAGAAATTTCTGAATGAGAGTTAGCTCAGATGAAGAGAAAGAAAGTTATCGATGCGGGACAATGCGGGAAACAAAAGCATTATTTCGATATCTACTATGTCTCGAGGGTACAACCCGAAGAGCCAAATATTAAGCATGGTATGATTTTCAATACTGTCGGAATTTACTTTCATTGTATCAAAAATGATACTAACATCATTCGTAGTTTAGTAATCATTAAATGTGTGGCTACTATTTATCTGTTTACTGATACCGGATGTTTGTTTTACTTGGCGTGCGTGGATAATTTAACGCGAACATAGCAGAAATGCTTTTTCTAACCAATGAGGTGACAAATTCTCTATCTCCAAACGTTGGTAGTACTATGATCTTCAGACCGTTTTAATGAACCAGTTTCACTGGGACCTTTTAATTTAATTTAATTGCAATGAAGCATTTAATTCCAATGTCAGTTTCCTACATACATATTTTATTATTTCTTGTATTTCGTCTTAAATTCTTATAGTGGAATTTCCTCTCGCACCTAGTTTTTCCCTATAAGAATTTTAATTTTCAATTGTTTCAGTGTTTTTGGTCAATCGTTCAGCACTTCTTTCGGTAATTTATTCAAATCCTTGATTTCCTTACCTACAACAAAATTTTTCATTCCCTTGTGCCTGAAATCGAGTGCCAGCTTGTGGTCATGGTTTTCTTTCAATGTATTCCTAATTCTTCTGCTTTCACTTACTTCCAATACTGAATCAACAGTGATACATAATATTCAAAATTACAGACATTTATGCCGTTAACACCACTGGAGTAATGAAACCTGCTTGCACTCTTCTCCCCTATGTACAACTTGGCACATACGTACATAGTCACTGTAAAACGCACGGCTAGATCAGAGGCAAGGATTCCGCTGATATTTGCTTAGAATTCTCAAGATCCCACAGAATAGGCTTATGTAAGACAGTTAGAAGGAGATAGTAGGGGTGTCAGCAGGGGTTATCGGTTTATTGCCAGAAGAGTCCAAACCCACTTCTAAGCGCGTTCATCTTGCAGATTTACAGCTGGTATTACCTGCGATAAATGACAGCCCCACTATCTCTGCGGTAAACCAGAAAAGATAGAGGAGAAGTTACTGTTAAGCCACGAAATGGGCACAAGGTAACAAACCCATGTTCTTATTAAGCGCAGATGATACACCATCGCTCTTTTCTGGACCGCTGTTGGTGTCATAAGAGGAAAAAATTCTTATCTATTGCTTGTCTCGCAAACGATGGGTACTACACGGGTTTTGAACTAAGAAGATACTAGGCAGCAGCAAGGAAAAACAACTAGTTCGTTTTATTATTACTGTCGAGTCGCAAACATCAAATACAAAATTAAACATTGTACAAATTAAAATCACTTTCGCCCAGAACCTTGCAACACCAAGGGCGTTCGGTGTTGCTAGAAACAGGTCATCTTCGTTTCAAGACGATAGTCACATAGGGCACTGGATCGTACGTTCCATGCTTTGGTCCTCACCACATTCTCACTTCATGTTGGTATCGTCAAGATAACCCCATTTCGCCAGATTTGCCTTGCACCTGTCCACTCTAGTCCGCATTCGATTCAAAAACCTTTTCAAGTGCTCAGTTTTCCAGAAATATTTCCGATCTTAGTTTGCCAACATCTGCTTTTGCCTTCTCAGATGATCCTATTAGTTCCCGAGATGTTCTTGAAAACGAAATAACTTACAGAGTGGTGAATTCATAAAGAGAAAATAAGCGCGTTACACTGTTGTAAAGCTTTCGTCTAAACGTCAATTTCGGCGGCGTAACATGGAGTTGGAAGGGTCGTGGTTCGAGTCCAGCCCATGGTATGTGAGGTTTTAATTAAGAGCTGCGTTGGTCTCGTTTTGTCTTTTCTCCGGAATAGACTAGTCACAACGTGAACTGGTACACAGTTCTCCAGGCATTAAAATCTGATCACGTAGGGCATTTAAAATATATATATATATCGGAGTTCTTGGCCCAAAAGAAGAAGAAACTCGCTGCCAAATACACAAAGGCTTAACGTGGTCCTAGTTGGCCTCATCGAATAAATATATATATATAGTTTTGCCTGAGGCCGGTTATAGTAAGATTTTGCTGATGGAAAAAAGACACATAAAAATACCAGTCTATAAATTTTTATTTTTATCGCATCAAGGAAATGGATATTCTCGAAACATGACCGCATACAGACGCGCAGGGAAACTAAATACGTTCTGACATGCTCCCCCGTTGTCAGCATTCCATTTCAGCGATAGCAGTTTGCGTCAAATCAGATGAATGTGACTCCCATCGGCCACTTAGTCACGTATCAGATAAACTAACATACGCTCGCAGTATTCGGACTGACATTGCATCACACGAAATTTCGTACGTGACTGCGTCAAACGTGATGCATCAAACTCGGTTCTTGCAACGTGACAGCATTAAAGGCGGGTGTATGAACACCAAACTGTTATACAGTAACGTCTAAACGGCTAAACATTAACTTCGCTGCAAAACCTAAATTTTTTAATGTTCCTATTCTTCATAAAATTACAGCTATTTCGAAATTATTTCTGGATAAAATTCTATCTGTTAAACTGAAAAAGTAAAAAATAATTGAATTGTTACTAAATAAAGCCAATGCAAATGTTTTTAATCTTTTTTTCGCCATTTCCGTTTCGCATCTCATGTGGGACGTATATGTATCTAAAATTTGTTAATTTAATGAATACAGTGAAGGCGTAATATTCGAATAATAATAATAATGGGACTTTCACATATGGACCTCATGTTACATTAAGTGCAGTATGCGTTATGAGAAAAGCAGAGATGATCAGTTATCAAACCTGCTAATACTAACGTAAATTTATAA
>JARYHS010013630.1:68835242-68872539 GCA_031002005.1 Vandiemenella viatica | reverse complement strand
TATGATTAGTAAGCAGCATCCGTATTTCACAGATTGATTGGTAGATCTGTGTATTTTTATCGCATGAATCAGGCGATAGATCGTCTGGTCACGGCAAGGAAGATCGAGGGCTCGTTCCCAGATGAAGCCGATGTGGTCTCGAATCTCTGTAATGTTACCCTCAGCCCCCTGTCCAAACAGTAGCGACGATGTTCGTTCTCTGGAAAGTAAATAACGGCCACAGCGTGGTTAAAATTGTAAAACGGATCTCTAGCTCCGCGGAAAGCGGGTAGGAGCGTTAGTAACAACACTTCTTTTGCTTTCTCCTCGTCAGCGTTTGAGGTCGTTAGAGGCGGGAAAGGATTATAGAAGAAACTAGAAAGAATTCGGACTTTTAAAGGAACCATCCTGACATTCGCCTGTGGTGATTTCGGGAGACCATGAAAAATCGGTATCAGGATTGCCGGACGAGAATTCGAACCCGCGTGCCAGGACCCAGCGTTTACTGCTCACTCACTTACCAGGCTGTTACAGTGTTGCCCGTGAGGACCAAACAGTCAATGTGTTGAGCACTAACCTGAGATACCGGAGCATATGTATGTGAGCAGTATTCACAAGCATTTAGTTTATCATTCAATTTAGCATAACATAGTTAGTCCAGAAAGCAAAAAATTGTTTACATTAATGAGGAGGGGAAACTATTTCATAGCCATCTAGATTTACAGATACGAAACTGACGGAACGACAATCTTTCATACAAATAATAATAATAATATACAGGGTGTTACAAAAAGGTACGGCCAAACTTTCAGGAAACATTCCTCACACACAAACAAAGGAAATATGTTATGTGGACATGTGTCCGGAAACGCTTAAGAGCTCATATTGTGGACGGCTGTGATACAATACGCCATTCTTCAGGGCTGCATCAGGGATTCCATCCGACGGAGGGTGGATGCATGTATCCTCGCTAACGGAGGACATTTTGAACATTTCCTGTAACAAAGTGTTTGAAGTCACGCTGGTACGTTCTGTTGCTGTGTGTTTCCATTCCATGTTTATTGTGATTTGAAGAGAAGTAATAAAATGAGCTCTAACATGGAAAGTAAGCGTTTCCGGACACATGTCCACATAACATATTTTCTTTGTTTGTGTGTGAGGAATGTTTCCTGAAAGTTTGGCCGTATCTTTTTGTAGCAACCTGTATATTAAATAGATGCTCCTACGAAACAGCTAAAAATAAACACAAAAAAAAGTTCTCCGAAGTTTGTTTGAATTTATTAAATTATTATAGTTGAAAGGCCGAGGTACAATTTGAACAATTCCTTCAGACTAGAGAGAAATTAAGGGACAATATGCGTGAAATGTCAGCAAAGTGGGAAAACTGCAACAAGTAATGTGTTCCACCACAGCTAAAAGAAAACTTAATAATAGTGCACATGCAAGATTTCTGCAGGTTCATTTAATCATATGATCTTTTTATTTCATGCGAAAATAACGTTTTCTCCCTTGTCATGTAATGAATAGTTAGTTGAAAGTTTTTGAAATAAATCGTTGTGGAGAAGGAGTACAATAATAACCATTGTGTAAGGCAGAAATACATGAAATGTGAAAAAATAAACCTTCAAAAATAGGATAACATTCTGTCATTTGGTGACTATTGATTTAAAAGACTACTGAAGTAAATGTTGAGAAAAGACACCGAAACGAAACACTTCGCTTTTATAAGCACAATAGATAAAGCGAATTAATTGACACCGAAGGTCTGAGTAAAGCAAAGCCGTCGTGTTGAGTAGTAAGCCCCCGCAGCAGTCTGCCTGCGGTTAATCTGCGAGCTTCCAGAGATATTACAGCAGCAGCAGCGGCGATACAACATCGTTGGCTGGAGCGCCTCCCTCGCCTGATTTATGTAATGGGCTAGAAACAAGCATTTACATTCCGTATCTCGCGGAATGGCTTTCGGATATTAAGTTCCATTCAACATCCATTTGAGCGTTCTGCTTGTTCTCATATCGCGGATTCCTACATTGTATGAAATTATATGTGCGATTTATGGCGGCGAATCGATTGTCCGAGCCAGCGCAGTAGATTCGGAGAAGCCATTGCTACCCCTTTACCAATTGTTCACCTGTTTAATGGCAACTGCGACGCTTCTTGATTCCAGCTGCAACCATCAAACATTTTAACTGCTGGCCATAAAAAAAAAAAGAATAGAAGTTGAATAGGTTCGTGTTCTTACCTTCGAGATAGGTTCATCGACACGAACTCGAAGACGTAAGCTGTAATGTTTGAAGAGTAAAACGTAGCTCTGCTGTTGATAAGTACCAGAAATAATACGAAAGCTATACTAGTTAAGGTCTTAGTTGTAGAAGACGGTATTCATTGGACTTCACTTGTAGTTTTAAGGCCACGTGAAACAAAACTTCAAACACTTTACACTCAGTTCGAAATGATGCGAAATTTGTAAGGCTTTGAAATATGAGACTCAAAATTCCAACATAGTGACAAATACTTCACATTAGAATACAATCATCTTTGATTGGTTTGTATATCAAACAAGACGTAGGCTTAAACTGCCAGTATGTGGGAAGGTTTATTAATACACAATTTTCTTGTTCTAATGCAATTCGTGGAAAATAGTTTATTTCAAAACCACAATCAGTACGACTGAACAACAAATAAATATCATTGTTATAAGTACGAAGAATCAAAGTTGGGTTTCCATCATAAACTCGTACAGCAAAAATTGTTACAAATTTGCAATGCGCGTCGTACACTCAAGCTATAGTCACAGACAATGCATTAGCTGATTTTCATATCTTGTTGCCTGTACGGCAGATTTTGTCAGTATGCTTACGCTGTTTTTCCAACTTTGTAGAACCTATGGCTGGTACACTCCGGGTATTTTTTTTTTTACCGCGGTGGTGAGTTGACCTTCGCCGTCAACAGCTTTGACATGTTTACACATTCGGCTGTGAAAGTGCCGCTGGCTTTAGGTGACTCCTTCGTATGAATCTCGTCAGTATCTTGCCTTAACTTTCTTGAATTTAATTTGAGTGGTATCGTGTTTTTTACTTGGTGGTCATGATTTAAACAGTAATATTTAAAGCATATATATAAACCGTGTTATGCCGTAGCCGGAGAAAGACGAAAAGAAAAAAAATCGTTTATTTGATTATTAATTCAACCAAAGGAGAACAGAGTTTGAAGACTATATTGAGGATTTGAGGAGTGATTATACCAAATATCTCAACTATTTTCGGAGATTTGTTTTGCAATTTGCCAAATGACTTGAGAAACAAAAAAATAGCATTGAAAGAAAATAAATAAATAAAAAAAAACACTCTGTGGAGGAACTGTATTCAACTTGCGAAAATGCACGCAGTATCATCGTGTGTTCATTTACAATAAATAACAAAATGGCAGATGTTGGCAAATGTTTCGCAGGGCACGCAATATCGAACCAGATTTTGCAACAGATATCGTCGAAGTATGTGTTATCCTTCACAATTATTTAGTCAGTGGCGGATATTTGGTCGAGGATGCTATGTCAATCATAGGAAGCGACGGTACTGAAAGAGAAACAAAGAAAGGAACATCGTATACAATATTTTTGTTTTGTTTTGTCTAGAGTTGAAAGTGTTACTCTGCAAATATTGAAGATATAAGACTAACCGTTGTACAGCATTAAATATCGAAATCTATATAATTATAAAATATAATTCAACATTTTTTTAAGTTCCAGTTGAATTTGTAAAAATTTATGTAAAGAAGTGGTCAAGAGTTATTTAACAGAGGAATTTTTTCTTCATCTTGCGGTTCATCAATCTCGCTTCTAATTGAAAGAAACGTCGTTTTCAAAATGTTCATGGTAGCGTCCCGATCTTCAAAATGTTAAACGTTTTGTCTAATAAACTCACTCGAATCGTTCCAGGTAGGCGTTTGAAGATTCCACGGGTTTTTAAACCGCTTGCTACGTGTTAAGTTGTTATAGGTTAACATTTATTAAAAGTAAAGACAGTGTAAAAGTCACAACATGAGTGAATTAATGACGGGTAACGATCTTCTAATTTCGTCTAACTTCTTCTACGCAACAAATTTTAACATTATCAGTCTTCAACCCATTAATTTGACCAGTTTACTTCCATGTTCTGCAATGTACACCATATTATGACACTTTAACCATGTAATTGTTTCAGAAACTTCATTACAAAAAAAATGCATGTAATCAAAACTCTCTTAATTGAGCGAGGGAAGACATGGATGTAGGAACAAAGGAACAAGGAGAGAATATAAATATGATAGATTTGCGGATTACATTGGTGTGTTGAGGTCACAAAAACACGCTCGTGGTGGTGCGGTAGTAATTGCCATTCACAGTTTCCTCAGTAATGGCATTACTGTCGAAAAGTACCGCGCAAACACTTGCCAGTTTCTAATTCTCGATAATTTTACGTGCCTCAAATTAAGAGATTTCGGAGATATTGTTTGTTGACGTAGCCACCAGTTAAAAAGTGTTCTCTCTGCAAAACCATCAGCTTCGTTTTGTTTTTTCCAGAATCCAGTCGAAAAATTTCAGCCCTTAAAATTATCTGTTGTAACTTTAGTTGCTGTGTCTATGGAATCGCTGGAGATAGGCAGTTTTTTTTTTTTTTTCGCTGGAATTTTCTCGGAAGTTTCATGCAAATGTCAGTTGTTGCACACAGTTGCTTTGTTATATGATTCCAAGTGTCAGTCTCGCTAACAATTTTTAATTATCGAAAAAGACGACTCCATAACCGAAACAATTTTTACTGGTGTTCGTTTTGTGCACTCAGTCGATCAATTTTGCAACATTTTATTTCTTTTAATAAAATGCATTTGGCCTTTGCCGGCATGCTGACATTCGCAGTTAGTATTATGTTTTCTTAGCAATCGTATTTATCGTTTTGTCAGGCCTGTTATTGTTCTCCTTGCTGATGAAAACGCATGTCAAACGCAGTTAGTTATAACCACTCATGCCTGTAGAAAGATTCAAACCGGTAACGGTTTTTACGAAAGGTCAGTAGTCCAACCCTTATTCTACCTGATCTCTGCAAAAATCTTCACAGCGTTTTCGTTCTGTCCCGCAAGGTCCTCTGTTACAACAAATTTGCCACAGCTCTGTTTACCACAGGCTTGTGCCAGGCCAAAACTGTCGCTAGCGGTTTGAGAGCGGAATGGAGAAGCAAGTGCCTTCATTTACCTGTTAATTGTGTTGCTTAAGTGATTAGTGATTTTTTTTTTGATTGTATGTTTATGGAGACGAAAATTAGTTCCAGCTTTCGCTTAGGCGAATATGGAAAACCGCCTGAAACCGTAATCGGGACGTCTGGTACTAAAGGTCCCGAATTGAACCTGGCACCGTCGTACCTGCCCCGTTCAGTATTGTAGAACTTGAACATGTACCGACAAAGTCGCGTTACTTAATTAATTTAATGTAATTGCGATGGAGCGTTTTCTTCCTTTGCTGTACCCGCCTATTTTCTCCCTCTACGAAATTTAATTTCAAATTCTTTAAGAGTTTTACTTACCTTCACTTGGTAATTTATTGCAATCCCTGAATCCCTTACATTACTAAAGAAAATTTTACCAATACCCTTATACCTGAAATCTAGTGCCAGGTTGTGGTCATCGTCATGCATCACTCTTATTTCTTCTACCAATATCTTTCAACACCTCATCACCAATAAACTCCTTGTACACTCTGAGCACTCTCTTAATCCTTTTCCTGTTAGTCTTGCAAGGTGCCACCCTGCAACTATCACCACTTCTGAATTAAATGTTAATAATAGTGAGTCACTTATCCTTCAAGTAGAGCCCACTGTAACAACAGCAATTTCGTGGCCACCAACCATGCGGAAAATGAATAGCATGAACGATCCTGTTCCGATGTCATTTGACTAAAATAATGCAAATAACAATAGGCTAATAATAATAACTAGAGATCGCCCAATGGTCGAAATTCGACCATAATTCATTAAGTTAATTATTATTTTTTTGTAACAGAGTAATAATTATTGCAAATAGTTTTTTGAATTTGTTCTATTGCGTTTGAAAAATTGTCCTATCGGTATCAAGTTTAGTACATACATTCCAACGTAAGCTTCGAATGCGTGAAAATGAGGAAAAATCACTTCAAATGTGGGTAGATGCACACATGTCATTAAGCAAGAAATACACGTTATTACATGTCGATATTATTTCTGTGTGTTTCTTACTCTTAATTTTTGGTCCAGGCTGCATTTCAACCTAACCACAACTGCTATTAGTTACGGTAGACGCCATGCAATATATTTTAGCACTGAAAAACAATATGTCAGCCCGCACAGAAAAATCGTAACTGTTACATGATTTTCTATTTCCATGTGGAAAGCAGTTTTTATTCAATAATGAAGACTTAAAAACACGTGGAATAAATGTCAACAGCTATGAACGTGTATTTCTTGCGTAATAACATGTATGCATCTACCCACATGTTTCCTCATTTCAACATATTCGAAGGTTACGATATACACTTTAAATCAAATATTATCGTCTAAGGAATGTGTGTACCAAATTTCAGACCGACAGGACAATATTTGTAGGTTCCGACGTAATGCTAAACTCAGTATATAAAGAGTTTGCTGCCATTCATGTACACACTTTTTTTTTTTTTTAACTACCAGATTTCGTTAAAATGGTGGCTCACCATCATATTACAGCTACATCAATTTGAACTGCATCATTGTAACATCGTATATCTAAATCACGATTTAATGAATTCCTAATATACTCTGATTCGAAATGTTGCTTCTGTGTAAATTCAGAGATTAAGCTCGACTCGTTTGTTTCACCAAAGACCACAGAGTATCTCAATGCTGGAAATACACGTCACATAGTTGGTTCCGATCCGATTTCACTCACACACACGTTCCCGAATTTATTTTTCATTTAATAATGTAGCTGTAACATGTTTTAACTATGCATTTAATTTTTTTTTTTTATTTTTTTTTTTTACTTTTGACCAAAGATCACAGGCATCGCTAAGTGTCGTTGCATCTTAAAAACAATTGAATGCATACAACGAATGATTTATTTTAATTAATTTAATGTATTTTTTAACACCTATTATATGTACATTTTGGCTTTATGCACTTCTTCCCCATATAAACTTTAACTATGCCAAATCTCACACTTCTCCGTGTGCGCAATATTCTGAAAAATGTTTCCAAAGTTTTCGCTTAGCGTATTAATATATAGATTATAGAATATACCTGATAATTTGAAGTTCAGGTGAAATTAGTATATTTCCGGACTGTCTTTTAAAAAAAGATAACAAAATACTTTATGGGGGGATATCAATGAATACTGAATCTTGATTTTTTTTTTAGTTATGGCTTTACGCCTCGATGACGTCGTGGTCATTAGAGGCGGGAAGGGACTGGGGACAAAGAACGGGAAGGAATTCGGCCCTTTTGAAGGAAGCATTCGCCTGGAGTGATTTGGGAAACCATGGAAAACCCAAATCAAATCTTGGCGTTTTCATGTCTCTCAGCAATAAAAACTTATGCTGCCAAATTTGAATTTCTCAAAGCAAAAAAGAACGAATGTGGCTTGGAGGATATCTCTGTACGTTTTCTTTATATCAATAATAGATGTTCGCTTGGATATAATTTGATGTTTGGAAATGAAAGTGCAGATGCAATTGAAGACTACGAGTGTATTCGTGGAATCTTTTTCCGCTGTAAGTTATACTGCAGTTGCAGTCATTTAATCACGCTCAGCGTGTGGAGTTCACGGAAGAGACTGAGTAGATCAATAGTAGTACACACTAAGAAGACTGCAGGTCTGATTCACGTCAGGCTTCCCGCTGACACCTGCACTCAGAGTGGGGCCAGTTCGTGAGGCTACGTAGTTAGTCACAGGCGCAGCCATATAAGACCCTTCTTACGAAAAATTACTACTACCGTTGTTTAAGCTTGTCGTGGTTGCAATTTACTTTATCATACCTTGAACAATCGTATTACAAAAAAAAATCATATATTTTTGTTCAAAACATTACTCACTGTTGTACTCTGTCATGGATCATGTGAGACACGTGTTCTTCATCCAGTTTGATAACGAAAAATTGAGTTTCACAAGGAACTGTTTACAACATTTGGAAAAAATATCCGCATAGAACTAGACTGGAAGATCGGTATTTCTCCAGACATTCAGTTGACACATGAACGAAGGATCCAACAGGCCGTTTTAAGTGCTTAAGTGACTATTCACTCGGCTCCTGCTCAGTGTGGAAGGAGGATGAAATAAATAAATAAATAAATAAACTAAACTTAAATTGTCATATGTTTGAGGAACCATCGACGTTGTGTTACGGAAGTCAGAGGGGAATTGCAAAGGGTGGTGTCCCTCAGGGCACAGTCCTGGGACCACTTATGTTATCTATACACACAGAATATGCGGCTAATGCCTTCAGACACTGCTTTATCTTTACGCCGACAATCTGGAACTTCATATCAACAGGATACCAGAGGTGACGCAAATTCGCGAACCAAAGCGACACCACTGTGTTATAGCTGTCCATTGCCCAGCGTTTCCACCTAGCAAGAGAAAACCGCTTTCACATTTACGACTCGTTAACAGATTTACCAATTTAACATTTTTATGGCTAAAGTTAGGATATTTTCAACTGATTTACATGAAAAAATTCAATTTATCAAGCAATATATTTTATAGCATTTCCTGACAAGTCAACAATTTTCTTGGAGTGATAAAATTTTATCAGTGTTCATTTATTTATCAGAATAATATATCACAACGAATTGTTATTAATTACTTTTAATTTTAAGTTGATTGTTTTAAACACTATACATTAAAGCAAACATCTCCCTAAAGCGATTTAACAAAGAAATTTTTTAGCAAATCTAAATAATTACGTTGTTATTTTAGGAAATTTTTGGCATTTTCTAAGAGTAGATTTGGCATAAAATATTTTTTAGAGTTGGAAGCACTGCATGTTAGTCGCCGAAACGTGCTGACTTTCTGCCTTTGTTCAATAAAATCAGTACAACGAGTCTGTTTACTTGGTAAGACCAAGTTAAAAAAACTCGTAGCATTGGCCATTTACGAGCCCCAATCCCCAAAATCGCCGACAGTTTATTATAAATTTGGGCCAGCCAGTAAAACGTTCGCAACGAACCTACAAGCAAGGACACAAGTTACGTCACAAACTCCACTAAGTTACTGATAATATCCAATTGAAGACTTCAGCTATAAATAATACGTATTTTACGTTTGTTGTTTGACCGGGTTTGCAGGAGAGACCTTGTACGTATGTTGAAGAAGGGACGAGGTACAGACTAACTTTACTGAAATACATATATATATTTATTTATTTACGTTGGAAACTGTTAGTATTACGAAACCCTTAAAGTCATTATAGGTGGCATGAGAGTGCTTATCAGATATTTGTAAAGCTGAGATAATCTGAAATAAAAAATCAGAAATCGATTCCTGGGAAGGTGATTTGGTTTCATTGCTTAGTGAAACATTGTATGTGGTATTAATAACAGGGCCTGTAATTTTGAGACCTCTTTGATAGTAGGTCTTAAGGTAACGTCTGCCTTCAAGTTTGCCTCAAAGAAAGGAAAAAGGGTTAGGGGAGGGGAGGGGAGGGAAGAAGACTGAAGCAATTTTGAAAAAGATACAGACGTAATAAATTTGACTGCTAGTCGCTACCGCACTGGTCTAGCGAGGTCTGAAATCCTAGTAATCCTTGTAGCAAACTCGTCTCTGATAGCCAGTTTGCTATACTGGTCTATTGGACTCGCTTGACCTGACCAGGTCAAAAACTAGTTGCGAGATGTATTGTCATCACGAAAGTTACATCCAAAATGGCCAACCGCCAAATAACAATATTTCAGCCTGTTCTGGAATTACAGGTTTCTGCAACAACCTCAACTAAGAACAGCGCTTCGTGAGTAGGTATGCCTGCTGCTCCAGCACGGAATGAGAAACCGCAGACCACAAACACGTTCGTAATAACCAGACACAATGTTGGCTATAATGACTGTGCTTTTAAATGGTGAACACATTGCAACAAAACTGGTTTCAAAAGCTCGATTGAAGCATGTTAGAGTCCAATCAGTACAATTACATTTGTTTTCGAGAAAACATTTCATAATTAACGACAAAAAATCTTCACAGGTTTGCAGCCGGATTTTATTATAAGATGACAAGCTTTCGGCCACTATCTCAGTAGCCATCTTCAGGTCGATAACAGTAGCGGCGATCTTGCGTTTACGAAAGCCAAGCGTTTACTGGTGTCGCCTAGCAACCTCATGACGCTAGCAGTCTTGCTTCGCTGTGATTGGTCGAGGCGGCGGTCACCCATCCAAGCGCTCACCACGCTCACAATTGCTTAACTACCGGAGCTTAGCAGTACCGGTCACCCATCCAAGTTCTTACCACTCTCAGCATTGCTTAACTGCCCGAGTCTAGCCGGCTGTCCACACTCCACCGGATCGCCGGCAACCAGGGAACGTGGGCCGCACAGTATAGATAACCCTGGTTTCCAAGCGTTGCTCAACAAATAACCCATGTCACGGTTAACCAGGTTGTCATGTAACCGTATTTCTATAGCTTCTTTAACCACGGACTCCCAAAAGAACGAACATTTAGTCAACACCTTCACGTTGTCAAAATCCATTCTGTGGCCATTTTCAATAACATGTTGAGCAACAGCAGATTTTTCCATCTGAAAAAGCCGAATGTAGCGTTGATGTTCCGCCACACGGGCCTTGATTGTGCGTACTGTCTGTCCAATGTAAGATTTCCCACATTCACAGTGTATACTATACACCCCCGGTGTCTTCAGCCCCAAGTCATCCTTCACAGAACGTAATAAGTCACGTATTTTGGCAGGAGGACGAAATATGCTCTTAATACCATGTCGATCTAGTATCCTGCCTATTTTCCCGGATATGTTACCAGCAAATGGGATATATGCCAGATCTTTATACCGTTCTTTAGGTTCAATTGGCTGTTTGTTTGGCGTTTTTTGTAGTGCCCTTTCTATTTGTCCGTTACAATATCCATTTCTCCTGAATGTAGTACGGAGATGTTCCAGTTCCGTCGGCAGACTGTCAGCATCAGAGATTTCTTTCGCTCTATGCACCAGTGTGTACAATACCGCATTTTTCTGAGCCGGGTGGTGGAAGCTTCCGGCATGTAAGTAACGGTCCGTATGGGTAGGTTTTCTATACACACTATGAGAAAGAGTCCCATCTGGTTTTCGCCGAATAAGAATGTCCAAAAAAGGCAAGCTACCATTCTCTTCCAGTTCCATCGTGAAACGTATGTTTGGGTGAATTCCATTTAGATGGTCCAGAAATTCATTTAGACTGATGATCCCATGGGGCCAAACAACAAATGTATCATCCACATATCGGAAGAAACATGCCGGCTTAAGAACAGACCTTTCTATTGCTATACTCTCAAAATGCTCCATAAACAGATCAGCAACAACAGGAGACAAAGGTGACCCCATTGCCACACCATCCGTCTGTTCATAGAAATCTCCACCGTACGTAAAGTAAGTGGATGTAAGGACCAACTCAAAAAGATCAACAATGCTAGATTCAAAAAGATTTCGTAGCAGCTGCAAAGTGTCTCTCAGTGGAACTCTAGTAAAAAGTGAGACTACATCAAAGCTGACCATAACATCAGTCTCCGAAAGGTGCATCTTTTGAAGAACACTGACAAATTGTGTTGAGTTCACAACATGGTGAGGACCTTTCCCTACGTAGGAACCAAGCATACTAGCTAGATATTTAGCCAGACCATATGTGGGACTACTAATGGTACTCACAATAGGCCGTAAAGGGACGTCCTCCTTGTGAATTTTTGGCAGACCATAGAATCTAGGTGGTCTGGCAGCACGAGGTCGAAGACCCTTAACGACTTCCGATGGAAAACACGTCTTCTTTAGAAGTGCTGTTACCTTTCTTTCTATTTTCGAAGTTGGGTCTTCATTGAGCGGCTTGTAAGCAGTGTCATTAAGCAGCTTTCTTACCTTGGTCTCGTACATTTCAGCAGTAATAAGGACAGTAGCATTACCCTTGTCCGCTGGTAAGACCACAATTTCATCATTCTGGCGTAAAGCTCTTAAGGCCATGCGTTCAGATTTTGTGATATTCGACTTTGGAAGTTTGGCTCTCTCCAGAACCCTGCATGTTTCCCTCCGAATTTCCTCGGCCGAATCTCCCGGAAGCTTGCGTGCGGCCAATTCAACTGCGCATATGATATCTTTAACTGGAACCGTTTTAGGAGTCGGGGCGAAGTTTAACCCTTTGGATAGTACTTTTTCAGTTGCTTCGTCCAGCTGTAATTCAGTTAGGTTGACTATTGTGTGTTTAGAACTTTGATCCTCTGCCGGACGCTGATATCGTGACAGGCGGTTAAATTTGGAAACCTGTCTGACTGATGTCTTGTCAAACTCCAGGTTCGCCTGAGCCGACGTAGCAGTATCTACCCAATCCCAGGAGGCCGGCGACAGTATGGCAGCAAGCTCCAAATGGCAATGATATAATTCCAGGGCGTTTTTATCAAGTGAAAAACGTGTGTAGCGAATGCGCTCTCGTAGAAGCGAAAGACTTGCTTTTGTATGGTTGGCCATCATATTGATACTCCAAAAGCCAACCGGATTCTACGTCGTGCAAGTCTTTCGCTTCTACGAGAGCGCATTCGCTACACACGTTTTTCACTTGCTAAAAACGCCCTGGAATTATATCATTGCCATTTGGAGCTTGCTGCCATACTGTCGCCGGCCTCCTGGGATTGGGTAGATACTGCTACGTCGGCTCAGGCGAACCTGGAGTTTGACAAGACATCAGTCAGACAGGTTTCCAAATTTAACCGCCTGTCACGATATCAGCGTCCGGCAGAGGATCAAAGTTCTAAACACACAATAGTCAACCTAACTGAATTACAGCTGGACGAAGCAACTGAAAAAGTACTATCCAAAGGGTTAAACTTCGCCCCGACTCCTAAAACGGTTCCAGTTAAAGATATCATATGCGCAGTTGAATTGGCCGCACGCAAGCTTCCGGGAGATTCGGCCGAGGAAATTCGGAGGGAAACATGCAGGGTTCTGGAGAGAGCCAAACTTCCAAAGTCGAATATCACAAAATCTGAACGCATGGCCTTAAGAGCTTTACGCCAGAATGATGAAATTGTGGTCTTACCAGCGGACAAGGGTAATGCTACTGTCCTTATTACTGCTGAAATGTACGAGACCAAGGTAAGAAAGCTGCTTAATGACACTGCTTACAAGCCGCTCAATGAAGACCCAACTTCGAAAATAGAAAGAAAGGTAACAGCACTTCTAAAGAAGACGTGTTTTCCATCGGAAGTCGTTAAGGGTCTTCGACCTCGTGCTGCCAGACCACCTAGATTCTATGGTCTGCCAAAAATTCACAAGGAGGACGTCCCTTTACGGCCTATTGTGAGTACCATTAGTAGTCCCACATATGGTCTGGCTAAATATCTAGCTAGTATGCTTGGTTCCTACGTAGGGAAAGGTCCTCACCATGTTGTGAACTCAACACAATTTGTCAGTGTTCTTCAAAAGATGCACCTTTCGGAGACTGATGTTATGGTCAGCTTTGATGTAGTCTCACTTTTTACTAGAGTTCCACTGAGAGACACTTTGCAGCTGCTACGAAATCTTTTTGAATCTAGCATTGTTGATCTTTTTGAGTTGGTCCTTACATCCACTTACTTTACGTACGGTGGAGATTTCTATGAACAGACGGATGGTGTGGCAATGGGGTCACCTTTGTCTCCTGTTGTTGCTGATCTGTTTATGGAGCATTTTGAGAGTATAGCAATAGAAAGGTCTGTTCTTAAGCCGGCATGTTTCTTCCGATATGTGGATGATACATTTGTTGTTTGGCCCCATGGGATCATCAGTCTAAATGAATTTCTGGACCATCTAAATGGAATTCACCCAAACATACGTTTCACGATGGAACTGGAAGAGAATGGTAGCTTGCCTTTTTTGGACATTCTTATTCGGCGAAAACCAGATGGGACTCTTTCTCATAGTGTGTATAGAAAACCTACCCATACGGACCGTTACTTACATGCCGGAAGCTTCCACCACCCGGCTCAGAAAAATGCGGTATTGTACACACTGGTGCATAGAGCGAAAGAAATCTCTGATGCTGACAGTCTGCCGACGGAACTGGAACATCTCCGTACTACATTCAGGAGAAATGGATATTGTAACGGACAAATAGAAAGGGCACTACAAAAAACGCCAAACAAACAGCCAATTGAACCTAAAGAACGGTATAAAGATCTGGCATATATCCCATTTGCTGGTAACATATCCGGGAAAATAGGCAGGATACTAGATCGACATGGTATTAAGAGCATATTTCGTCCTCCTGCCAAAATACGTGACTTATTATGTTCTGTGAAGGATGACTTGGGGCTGAAGACACCGGGGGTGTATAGTATACACTGTGAATGTGGGAAATCTTACATTGGACAGACAGTACGCACAATCAAGGCCCGTGTGGCGGAACATCAACGCTACATTCGGCTTTTTCAGATGGAAAAATCTGCTGTTGCTCAACATGTTATTGAAAATGGCCACAGAATGGACTTTGACAACGTGAAGGTGTTGACTAAATGTTCGTTCTTTTGGGAGTCCGTGGTTAAAGAAGCTATAGAAATACGGTTACATGACAACCTGGTTAACCGTGACATGGGTTATTTGTTGAGCAACGCTTGGAAACCAGGGTTATCTATACTGTGCGGCCCACGTTCCCTGGTTGCCGGCGATCCGGTGGAGTGTGGACAGCCGGCTAGACTCGGGCAGTTAAGCAATGCTGAGAGTGGTAAGAACTTGGATGGGTGACCGGTACTGCTAAGCTCCGGTAGTTAAGCAATTGTGTGCGTGGTGAGCGCTTGGATGGGTGACCGCCGCCTCGACCAATCACAGCGAAGCAAGACTGCTAGCGTCATGAGGTTGCTAGGCGACACCAGTAAACGCTTGGCTTTCGTAAACGCAAGATCGCCGCTACTGTTATCGACCTGAAGATGGCTACTGAGATAGTGGCCGAAAGCTTGTCATCTTATAATAAAATCCGGCTGCAAACCTGTGAAGATTTTTTGTCATTTATTCGCCGGGAAAGTCTGCATTCACATTTCATAATTGTTGGTGAAAATAAAAGTGCAGCAAGTTATGGCTCCCACTTGTATGATGTATACTCACATATACCGTTTAAAGCATTGAACGTAGACAGTAACCAAATTACTTTGACCTGAGTGTTCTCTTACCGCAGTCTCAACTTAAACGCAATGATTGCTGTATTTGACAATAGTCAGTGAAGGATCGTATGTTCAGTATATTCCTTGATAGTTGTTTGTTTACAACTGGATTTCCCCACTCAACCTATACTGAAACAATGTAGCATTAGAAGAGTTATCAGTCATATTCGTAATAGCTCTTCTGAAGAAGTGACAATCAAATCACTTTATAAGAAGGATGAAACTTCATAGGCTGCGAACTAGAGACCGTCAACACTTTTATCAACATTTTCAAATATGTTCGAAAAGCAATGTACACGAGGGTGTATGCTCATCTATATAATAACGGTTTACTGAGTTAGGTTCAGTTTGGTTTAGGTAAGGTGTTTAGACAGTTTCTTTTGTAGACAACATAAGCATAAAAAAATTAATTCTCTACGAACCTTCTCTAGCGAAGCCCTTCGATTGCATAGGTCATAAGATTCTCAGGGCAGGACTATTGTTTAAATCGTATTTATAAAATGGAAATCAGTGTCCTTCCACGAAGGGTAAGAAATACAGAAGAGGTTATAAACTCGGAATGAAGAATAGTTAAACACAGTAGGCCTACCCCTCAGAGGTCAATTCTTGGACCTCTGCTGTTCCCAATATACATCAATAATCTCTCAAGCATGTTAGGTCATAGTGAAAACATGGTGATTTTCAAGATGGCACTGAGATATCTTATAAAAGTCCCATCAATGCAAAATCTACAAATGTTACTCTAAAGAAATTAACGGGCAGTTCAGCGCATATAAATTAATACTTAATGTAGAAAAGATACAGTTACTTCGTATACTTAAAATGCTATCACAGTACATATACTCCCTACTATCTTTTTAGTGCAAAATCCTAAAAACTTTCATACTTAGTGCTAAAATACATAACTATAATACTAGAACAGGGGTGGCCAAACCAAATAATCGTCCGGGTGATTTTGGAAATGGCTCATAACTCCGCGGGCCGCATATAAAATTATATATCCCGATATTAGATTTAGACCCACTATAGACAGCTTTTTGGAGTGAAAAATTGAAACATAATGAGTTATTATTATTGTGTTTACTATTAGTCTTACATGTAAACATAAATAATATAATAATAATTATACTAAAAGCACATTTTAAAGAAATATATAACACTAAAAATGATATATGAAAATATATGTAAATATAAATGAAATAAATAAAACGGATGCACAAATAATGTAATTTTTAATACATTGGTTTTCACTACTTTGGCTATTATAGAATAAATATATTTCGTAAAAGTGTGTTGAATCTCGTGGGCCGCAAAAATATTAAACTGTACTAGGAATTAATACAACATCCACAAATATTACAAGCCATTATCAATTGTAAAGAAAGGGACAATATTAACTGGAGCTTCCTTTTTATTCAGTGTTCTACCACAGGAAATGAAAACCTAACAGATTTAAATCCAGACTGAAAGAGTTTTTGCTTCAGAATCCATTTTACTCGCTTAAAGAATTTTCTTCTTGGCATTTGGTAGCTAAATATGACTGGGAAAATATTACTGTTTTTGGGAAATGAATGGAGTAGCAAAGTTATTCAGAAGCATATATATATATTTGGTGAAGCTGTTTTCAAATGTGAGCAATTAATAAGTCTTTGGAAATTGCTTTCTTATATTCTGTAGTAACTAACATAAGATGCTATGTATTTGCAGTTATCAGTATAAATTGAATATGCTAATGGTATAGTTAGATGTTTCGGACCATTTACTTCAATTGCAGATTATAAATTACAACTCTCTAATAAATAATGACTGTCGATACAGTGGATTTTTTTTTTCATTCTTTTTTCTTATTTACCGAACGTATTTCACTTCAATCTTAGAAGCACCATCAGCAGTTTTAAAGTGACATGTGCACACATTTAACATGAAAACTGTTGAAAATGCTTCTGTGAAGTGAAACGCGTTTGGCAAATAAATAAATGAATAAAAAAAAAACCATTGCATTGGTACTCATAATTAATTATATAGAGCATTTTTAATTTAATTCTAAGTGGATGTAAAGTAATCAGTGATTAGAAGTTGTTAGTAGATTGTGTCAAACCGAATATATCTAATTGGATTAACTTCCTGATGCTGTCAAAATAGATACAGCGGAAGGACATCAAACGTGTAGTCACCGTACTACTTTTGTCATATGTTACTTTGTTCGCATTTTCCTTACAGTCTTTCAAAATAGACCCTTTAGAGCTCATCTCTGAAGTTTAAATATGGACGAAAGGGGACTTGTTCATCCCGACTATATTTTAGAGAGAGGAAAGAGACCATCAGCTATCTCAGAAGACAGTGTGACGTCAGCTGTTCAGACACATTATGATTATATCAGTGGAGGCCATGTTGACACTATCTTAATGGTGAAGAGCTTTGCCCGAGAATATCATTTTTGTGTGGTCATGTAGTCTGTTTCCCTGTCATTTTCCAATGTGCTGTCGTAATTGATGATTTCGTTCTCTAATTGTAAATGTAATTAATACTCTTAAAACCATCTGTTTTTATTTTATCTTATTATCAACCTAGTTTACTGTTTCAAGCGCAGAACTGGAAACTAGAAACTTGTTTTATCGTACCTGTTATTAAATTGCTTCACAATTACGTTTTTCCAAGTTTTGATCCTTCCTAACACTAGAACTGCTACCACCACTTTGTCGTGTCGTTTTTTCTATAGACGTCTTCATTTTTAGTCAAGAATCTCAAACTATTCTTACCTTTATCCTCAAAGACCACATAATTTTAGATGGTCATATCTTAACGCCTTGCAGGAATCCTCTCGCAACTTTGTTATGTTTGCCAACATACTGTGACAACTCATTTGAAAGCTCGCCCATCTTCACAAATCGGTTCTGGCATTTCGTATGAAAGTTGTGACAGTATGACACCCACCCAACCATTATTTTAATTGTATATGTTTATAAATAATTGTACTGATGTATGTAATTTGATTTATTGTATCTTATGATTCCACAATCCATAGGGTGATTATTCTTTTTTTTTTTTTTTGGAGATAAAATAAGTTAGAACTAGATGACACTTGACGAAAATTTCGCGAAAAGGCTGATGGTTTGTAATAGGACAAAAGAAGAATCTCCTAATTTGTATCAATTGTTTATTTGTTTAGTGAAATAGGTGCGTAACAAAAGTCGACTGGCGTTATTGAACGTTAAAGTAGACAAGAGCATTTCCCTTAAGTTTCCGTAAGGAACTGTCCAGTTTCGATTGAAAATTATGGGAATATGCGGATTAAGGACTTTTATCGACGAAATTAGTTTAACTTGTTTATTCACTGCAGAAACAACCTTTCTCAAACAGTCACAGAAAGAATTTTGAGTAAGAATTATCGCATACAGAAAAGGTAGGAAAATTGTTTATATGTTAAGATAACCTATAATGATTAAACTGTTGGAAAACCGAGACTGCAGTAATGCGTGATGCAGAAAGAGAAAAAAGGATTACATCAAACCACTAGAAATAAGGTAAAGCTAGTTGTATTTTTACGTAGCATATAGCTCTGTATAATATTAAATTTCATTCACCAGCAGTATTAATTTATTCTGCCTCTATGAGATATTTTAGTTTTACTATCGCAATCAGACTACGAAGTCAGCCCGAAAATGTTGTTACTTGTGGTGATGACTGAATTAGTAAGCGACTTGAGCTGTCGTTTGTGGATGTGTTCTGACAGGATATTGTCCGCGTTCCACACTGCCAGCTGAGGCACGCGTCCGCATATCTCATCTCCAGTCATCCCACGAATGTGACCGACGCTGCTGCCAACTGCGTAGTGTGTTTTTTTATTTATTTCAACACAAATCTTAATCCAATGTGACCTACCTTATTACTTGAGTCGCTTATCTATTTTTTCACAAACCCAAAAGAACGATTAATTTGGTCGTTTCAAGAAACACCTCTGTAACCTGATTGTAAATGATACTTTACATCTGGTTTCGTGTGTGATAAAATTATTAACTTCATAGCTACAATAAGCAAATTAAATCAATTTACAATCGTAGTAGGTATAAACACAATTATTGCGAAATGAATACAACCTAAGTGAAAGGTCGCATTCTCGGTTAGTGTCACGATTTCTCTCTGCGTTTATTGTTTTCGTTCAGTTTTAATCTGCGACAGTTTTACTGCCGTTTTATTCTTTATTATATGATGTGTACCGAATAAATCCCTGTTTATTATTATGACGTGTTTATGGTAAAATTGTTCTTTAGTGCATGTGATTCGTATCGTTTACACAACTCACATTTTGGCGGCTCTACGATAAGCGCGGCGCGCAATTTGATGATGAATTCTTGTGTATTTCTACGACACAATGCATGAAGTAAAATTTGTTAATATCTCGCTTAGTTCTCGAGATTTCTGAAGTCAAAAATTAGTTACAGATATAGTTCCTTGTGCCTTTGGCGACGTTTTTGTTCTTGTCATTTCAGTCTAATCCCCTCCATTTTGAGATACAATATCTCAAGAATTAAGTGAACTATCAAAACATTTTAATCTTCACATTCGAGTTGACTCGTCGAGTTACATAAGAATCTATCATCACATTTGGCTTTGGCGAAATTTTTCTTCTAGCCCACACCATATACTAACCTAACCATCTCAATTATGAGGTACAGTATTTCGAAAACTAAGCGAGATATCAAAACATTTATTCTTCACTTTCGATTTGACTCGTCGAGTTACATAAGAATCCATCATCAAATTGCGGCGCCACGATTATCATGGAATCTCCCATATTTTCCATAAGCATTTAGTTCGATTAGAGAATCCGTACAAAATATGTGATTATGAATTTCGTGCTGAAAGTTTGAAGTATATCGACGTTGTAGATTACTGAATTCTGTGTTATTAGAATCATAAACCGTGACGATAATTAATATCTTTTGACGATGCCGGTTGTTTTTTCTGAGTCATAAATTTACATGGACGAATGTCTTTAGTAGTTTTTCTCGACAGTCTTCTTTTAACTTTCATTTGCGTTTATCGAGTAACACGCGTTAAATAATCTCTTTCTTTCGTTCCAGGTCTGTCCAACAAAGAGTAGACAGCCGTGAGCGTTTACTCTTTGTGCTTGCAAGATGGCGTCGTCTAGCGATGAGGAGCCCGTGGACCGTGAGCGGACGTGTCCGCTGCTCCTGCGTGCGTTCTGCTGTGTGGGCGCCCACCACAACCCCGCGGACTACCAGGCCGGCAGCCTGCCCGACAAGGAGCTGCAGATATATACGTGGATGGACGCCACGCTCGGCGAGATCGGCAGGTACCCACAGCTTACATCAGTATGATGAAATTACTATGATATCCGAGACAATCAAATTTCATGTATTTATTGGTTGATTCTGGCTATGTTGCGCGTTAGTCATGTCTACTTTCGCAGCAGTGACTGTACACCAACGATATGCAATCTAAACAACCAGAGATATCATAGTAAGATGTATTTAATCAAGTTTCTTCGTAGCCCTGACGATAGTAATTACTCTGAATGCCACAAGGTATCCATCGACTGAACTATCAAGGAAGCCGTCAGAGAGACATTATAAATGCATTTAATGAATTTTCCTCCTATCTATGAGACTGAACTAACAAGGAAGCCGTGAGAGACTCTCACGAGGTAGTTCTACTAACAAACTATTGCGTTATGTGACGCGACTAATCAGTTTGCGGGTAGTTTTCAAACAACCTGGTTGAAATCAGAGTTTTAAATTTTTAAAGATAAATGTATAAAACGGTGAAGGATTATTTTATTATGGTTTTACGTCTTGTCGACGTCTAGGTAATTGGAGGCGGAAAAGGTTGGGGGAGAAGGACATTATAATTTTTTATTTTTTTTCGTAGCAGTGACAATACTACTGTGTATAGTACCAGTTAGTATTTCTATCGACAAGTCATGAGAGAATTAGTTTCTCATATGCCTCCAGGTAATACTGTTAGGGAACTACTACTTTTCGATTGCCGGCATGTTTTCAGTTTGCAAAAACTGCATTTAAAAAATAAATAAAACGGGAAACTGAACCTTTATGTCTGGAGTATCAAACCTGGACCACAGTACAACCTAACTGTACACACACAATACGTAGATGCCCTTATAAAATGCCCAGTCTGTCGCCGTTACTGTGGTCCAGGCTTCATTACAGCATGAAAAAAATAACACTTTTCCATTCCCGGCATCTGATCAGTTCTCTAAAAGAAATATAAATATTGAAACGGCAATTTGTACCATCATGTGTGGGTAATGAACCCTGGACCACGGTAGAGCCTAACTGTACAAACGCGATACGTGTATGCCGCTATGAATCGCCCAATCTGTCGCCGTTACCGTGGTCCAGGCTTTATTGCACCAAAAATCGAAAAAAAATAATAATAAACACTTTTCTATTTCCGACATTTGATCAGTTTTTTTAAATAATAAAACGGGAATTTCAGTATTTATCTACACATCTTTGCTGATGGTGACGTATGAAATTATAACGTACTTTTATAAATCATTAAATTAACGCTACAAAAAAGGCTATCTCCTATAATAAAAACAAATATTTATTTAACTGCTCCATTTTTTTTTATTGAAATAAAGTAACTACGCCATCAGTCTTTCATATTTTGAAATGTCTCTGGTTTTTTTACATCGTACATCGTTGGTGTACAGTGAGCTTACACGGCCGCTGTGAAAGTAGAAATATACTGATGCGCAACATAGCCGTTAATTCTTATATACAGTATCTCGACGAGACAAATCGAAAGTAAAGAATACATTTTGTTGATATCTCGCTTCGTTCTCGAGATATCGAAAGATAAAAATCAGTTATATGTAAAGTTCCTTCCGCTTTTTGTGAAGTTTTTCTTCTGCCACCACACCTAGGTAGAAAACAAAACGCTTATTGGGCATGTTCACCTTGTAGTTCCTAGTCAATTTTTTCTGGTCCAGGCAAACTGTCAACCTAACCATCTCAGGTTTGAGATACGATATCTCCGGAACTAGGTATCAAAAAATAGTATTATAACCAAGCAGTTGAAACAATTTTTCAACAGGTCAGTACCAGTTTCTGGCAGGTGGAGAATGTCCCCTTCCACCCGAATACTAGGGTCGAAGGGGACATTCTCGATTTGTCTTGTCGGCTTACAGAAGAATTCATCACTGTTAGCGATTTTTTTTTTTTTTCTGGTGCATGCAGTATATTAACCTAACCACCTCAATTTTGAGATACGACATCTCGAGAACTAAGAGAGGTATTAAAAAAATGGTATTCTTTACTTTCAATATGTCGCCTCGAGTTACAGAAGAATTCATCATCAAATATGGCTTTGGCGAAATTTTTGCAGTCCGCTTTTCAACCTAACCACCTCAATTTTGACATACGATATTTCGAGAACAAAGTGAGATATCAAAAAAAAAAAAAAATATTCTTTACTTTTGATTTGTTTCGCCGAGATATATTCGAATCGAACATGAAATTTATGAAATTTCAGTGGCTCGGATACCGTAGAATCCCCTTAATTGTGGTCATTTATGCTACGTGAACTAGGATTCCTGATGTAGACAACGTTGTTGTTACCCGAAATGTAGTTTGCAATGCATTTCACGTGTTTAGATGGATCTGTATAGTTTGATTTTGTTGCGGAAATGTTATCTGAGTTTGTGATTAGGTTGAAAAACAACCTGTACTAGAATGTCCTTGTTATAGCATAAGACACGAGGAATTTAGTTATTTTTAATCATGACAACTCTCTCATAACCGTAGCACCGAATTTTGACGATGAATTTTTGTGTAACTCCACGAGACAAAGCGAAAAGAAAGATTACATTTTTTTGATATCTCGCTTAGTTCTCGAGATATCGCATGTCAAAACTCAGTTGAAGGTATATTTCTTTGTGCCTTTGGTGACGTTTTTCTTCTGGCCGAAACAATATTACATGAAATTTATGAAATTTCAGTGGCTCGGATACCGTAGAATCCCCTTAATTGTGGTCATTTATGCTACGTGAACTAGGATTCCTGATGTAGACAACGTTGTTGTTACCCGAAATGTAGTTCGCAATGCATTTCACGTGTTTAGATGGATCTGTATAGTTTGATTTTGTTGCGGAAATGTTAGCTGAGTTTGTGATTAGGTTGAAAAACAACCTGTACTAGAATGTCCTTGTTTTAGCATAAGACACGAGGAATTTAGTTATTTTTAATCATGACAACTCTCTCATAACCGTAGCACCGAATTTTGACGATGAATTTTTATGTAACTCTACGAGACAAAGCGAAAAGAAAGATTACATTTTTTTGATACCTCGCTTAGTTCTCGAGATATCGCATGTCAAAACTCAGTTGAAGGTATATTTCTTTGTGCCTTTGGTGACGTTTTTCTTCTGGCCGAAACAATATTTCAACCTAACCACAAACGCTGGGAAGAAAACAAAACACTTATTGCGCATATCCACCGTGTAGTTCCTTGTATCTTTGGCGATTTTTGTTCTGGTCCTAACCACCTTAATTTCTCGAGAGCTAACCGAACTTCAAAAAATTGTATTATTCACTTTTGATTTGTCTTGTAGATTTGAATCTCTTATCAAATTGCAGCGCCACATTTATCGGAGAATCTTAGTAATTAGTATTTGTAATTTCATGAGCGGCATGTTAGTGATACAGGTATCATGATGTAAACTACTTTCGACAGCACCAGTTTAGAATAAACCTGACAAATTGCACAGTGATACTTGTAAAAAGCCTCGTTTGTTTAACTAATTTACATTTTCTTTGAGGCATTCAGTCCAAATGTCCGATATAATACTTTGAAAGTGTATGGACGTTACCGTCATTGTTTCGGAGCCTACTGTTTATTCAATCAGGTTGTCACAGTTGGTAGCGGTTCTGTACTGGCAAAGATGAATTTAATGAAAATAAAAGTATTTTGTAAAAGTTAGAGTATGTAAAAATTTCTTGTTATTCAACAAGACTGGAAAAATTACCAGTAGCCTTCAAAATATTATAATAGTTTATTTCTTCAACATGTGCTAATATTATTTTAATTTCTTTTATGTCTAGAAAATCACTGAATTTGTTCCTTTTTATCCTATTCTTAGAAAATATATGAAGGCTGGGAAGTTCATTTTATTCCTATATTTTTATCTTAATATCCTTTTATTGCTCTAAGGTATAAATATATTTCATAACTCTTGGGCATTTCTTTAGTAACCTTCTATTCTAGTTCTAAAAATTAAAATGAAATGTTGAATTCTCGTACGTATTTAATCAAATGTATATAACAGTCGTCTCTATCAATTGAATCTCACAGCTTCTCTAATCTATTCGGATCCAAAAAAACTTCACAGGCAAAACGGGAAACAGTCTCCTCTCTTCTACAATATCTGTTTTGAAGTGAATACAATAAACTGAACGATGCGCCTTTTCTGACCCTGCAGTGATTGCAGTAAAAGGGCTTCAGCTGTTATTCTAGCCGTAATATTATCGTAGAATTCATCTCCTATTTAGAAGAGTGAATTGACTAAGTTTTATCCATTCTCTGATATAGTTGTTCTTTTCAGAGGTTAATTGGATTAGCTATATACATTTTAAATTCGTTCCGCCAAAGTTAAACAATTTTATGAAATACGATAAATTTGTTTGGAATCGGTTTCGTGACTTCACTTTTCTATTGGATCTATTTGCTGCCTGAATAGTTTTCTCGTAAGCTTTATGAATCTGTTTTGAAACCTACTGTAATGCATTCGCTTTAATGCTTCTCTTACTTGATAAGAAAAAATATTAGCTACAGTAAATTTTCCGTTATATTTGCTCAATAATCGAGATGACATGAGAACATTGCTCTTCATCTATGGTCTCCTGCAAGAATTAGAATTTTTGGGTTAGTTGTTAGTGAATAAGATGTGAAGAGGTTGCATTTTTTTTTTTAGTTTTATTTTGCATTTGCTTCTCATGTTGTGATATAAGAGCATTCATAACTCAGGTTATTCATGCCATGCTTTATTGTTGTTATAACATTCAACTTTTCGTAGAATTTATACGAATGTTCTTTATGTTCTTCTTCAGAAGTTTACACTTCTACAACTGAAAAACTAAATGTTTGAGAGCTGCGGGCCAAGTGAAAAGTTTAAATTTCCGCGTATTCCACCTCGGTCGTGGCATAACGCCACTCGACAATCATACCAACGCTAACACAGTGCGTGGGGCCTATGCAGAGTGAAATAACACCCTTAACATCTATCATTGCTACATATCCTTTTTGAAGCTTCAATTTTATGCGTACTGCTAAATCAGTCCCTTGATCATGGAAGCACCGCTATGTTATCACTGCTCTGTAAGGTTGGTAGAAATGAATGCAAAGACTATATTGATACTAGTGTCCTAGTTAATAAATATAATGAGGGGTTTCTATATTTATGGACGATAACTCCCTTCAAATTAAACAGAAAGTCTTTAAATTTTGTAGAGAGAACTCTGCGTGTAAAATACAGGTCAAGTTCGTAAATCAGCCAGATCTGATCTAGGAATCAAGATCACTGATCATTTTTTAAACATATATTATTATACAGGCAGCCTTAACCGAACGTTGACGTCACGCCCCTGACTCTTGTGGGTGGAGTAGCAGCGTCCAGAAATACTTGTATTACTATAAAATAGGAGTCATAAGGAAATGAATTACCAGAATACTTTCGTAGCATTCATTTAACATTAAATAAGGCCATTAAAATTTTATAGCTAAAAGAAATGTGGAATAAAGTTGTACGTTACAATTCAATGAAGTTCTTCACTGTTGCCATTTTTCAGTTACTACTGTAGCGCTGCTTGGCCATATTTAGGTTTTTACATTGGACATCAAGGCTGTTAAAAGTAATAGCTGCCTTTTCAGTACACTGAATCTAATGTGAAAAATTAAATTCGTATTTTACCCAGATCAGGTCAACCAATAATGACCTTTGACCTTAAAAACGGGAACTATTCTACACCTGTGACCATACGCAAAACACGGCCACTGTATTCCAGATAGTCTTTTATAAAACTATAAATTATTGTCATCATTATCATCACCACTGTGCGGGTCCTCTTAAATCCTCTACTGTCCCCCCTACGTCTCACTGAGGGTGGCGGGTGAACGGTTAACGCTTTGGTCTCGCATTCGGGAGGACGCTGGTTTGAATCCCCGTCCGGGCAGGGTTTTCCATGGTTTCCCCATATCACTCCAGGCAAATTCCGGGATGCTTCCTTCAAAAAGGCCATGGCCGAATTCCATCCCTTCCTTGTCCCGAGTCCCATCCCGCCTCTAATAACCTCTACGTCAACAAGGCGTAAAGCCATAATTAAAAACAAAAAATCCTACGTCTCCTTCTCCTCCCCAATAAAAAATCACAACATTCTGAAGAACATCCTAGAAGCCTAGGAGCAGTCATAAGATAAGAAAATAGTTGCAACTGGACTTTAATAGATACTGAGAATTCCAGAGTAAGACGCCTAATAAAGTACTTCATTCGCATCATTTATCAGGCTCATAGATGTGAGGATCCAGCTGGATGGCGTGCTCAGTTAGCTATGAGTGGACTGGCGTCAGATTGGCGTGACAGTCTTTGGAAAGTTTAGTTTGATCGTTTACATCCGTTTGCCAAGGAGGTACAAAGTTTTTGTGGACTTAACGAATCCTATGGCGTACTCTTAAAGTCAAGTTTGTGAGTAGGAGGATAACGCTGACTTGAACAGTTTTTGTTCCCACGCTGTCACATTAATTGTGATTATTTATTGCCGACCTCGTTAATGGTTTTCTGTCACTTCTATTTACGATTTTGCCGAAACTTTTCTTAATTGGACTGGGCCTGGACTGTCGCATACATTGGTTTTTTACTACCCACTCCAATGGCCTATCACTATGTGCTTCCTTCACCTGCACAACAACCGGTACTGACCTCCCTAATGGCTTCATTAACAATTTCACTACCTGTTTCCCTCCACCCAAGAAACCGGTACGTATCTGCTTTCCCCCAATCGCACACCACCCTTACAGACTTAAGCAGTCGCTCCGATGTTCCATTCCGTTGCTTCCCTGTTTTTCACAGGGTAAAGATCTTGCTGCAAAAATGTCTTCATTTAATTCGGGAAGATGAAGTCTAATAGTGGCTAGGAAACGTCGTATCAGATTGACGAGCTTTCCAGAGGGAGGCCCGAGAACTTTTCATACAGTTAATACACCGGAAAACCCACCATTCTTTCAAGGTTTTGCTTCTTTTACACTGTAAAATTTTTTTTAATTTAGACTCCACTACATTACTGCTAAAGGTATCAAGACGTGCGATGTATGCACCGGTAAGACACTTTAAACTGTAGTCTTTACACAGTATTTAAATACCGCCCTGCTACTGCTGAGTGGTTGATTGTGGTGTTCCTTAGACTGGTGCGCGACGTGGCCCCGGTGGCCTGCCGGTCAGGCACCTACCTGGTGTTCGCGCTGGTGTGCCCGGACCCCGAGACTGCGGGCAGGTACAAGATGCGAGAGATCGGCGTCACCTGCGTCGGCCGCCGAGGACTCGACGACCAGAAGACGCTCCGCAAAGCTGGCTTCACCATCGGAGACTACCTCGACGTCGCTCTGCTCTTCCCCAACATGCTGCGCCGGACGGTCTGACGCCACAGCCAGCCACCAGTGTTCGTCTCCTCAACTTTTTACTTCCATTGTATTAGTGTTATTGTTAGTACCTTATGCTATTGTTACAAAGATCATAATCTTTGGTGCTTTATCTTATAATATGGAATGTTAGTGGCCCACTGGTCTTTTGTTTCTTTTTGTTACTTGTATGTAATTACAGTGTATCTTAATTTATACTTCGATCTTCTTATTTCATACATAGTTCGTGTCTCGCTTCAGGTTTGATTACATGTATGTTCTTATGTTTTTGCGTTTCCAGCCTGTAACACATTCTCTACACTCTGACGCATTTTTCGCACTCCGAATATAATCCTGTTATTCGGCAACAAAAATTAGTGCCTACAAATGAAATGTTTCGGTTAATAAATAATTTCTTATTTTGCAATTCCAGCCAACAATTGTACCAAACTCAAAAAAGTATATTTAGATTGGAAGTTTTTTCCCAGTAACTGTAATTATTAACAATAGTTAGTGTTCACGTTAGATGTGATATTTTACGACAGTGTTTCACTTTTCTAACTTTATTAAATCTATTTCGAAAATTTCGTTTTGTATCCATACAACTGTTATCGAAAGAAGGTAAATTGAAGTAATTGGAATGTGGAGAAACATGCTCAAAATTAAAGAGGCAGAATGTTCCAGATGAATATGGTTTTGCTGGGCGAGGAAATACATTTCTGGAGATTCTCACCGTAGGTGGGACAGGTTGGTAGTGACATCCTAAGACAAGGTAAGTTGGTTTAATTTGTTAGTCGAAGATAAGAACTAAGTAGGAGGCCAAACGTATTAAATACATAATCAAGAGCATATCTTGTAATGGTTCTATTTAAAGAAGATATAAATGTCATCAAAAAGAAAGTATATTACCATAGTTGGTATAATTGTACTTGCAACTGCCTTCGACTCATTTGAAGTCCTGTTCACACTGTACAGTACTCCACTGTCCACATATCACTACGTATACTTCGTCTGTCACGCCACATAAACGTAGCCTATTCTTTCCTTACCAGACAGCGCATACTCATGTCTTAACCTTTCACATTTCAACATTTCAACACATAGTTCTCGTCGTGTCCAAATTCCTCCTTCCCTCCCTCCCCCACTACGAAACACACAGAACTTGGGACTTTTTTCTTTCATTGGTGTTATTGTATGAAGTCTCATCTGTTCCTGTGTTCCGTTTTCATTTTTATTCCAGAATTACTTGTAAAACTAAGTATTAACTTTATCCCCACATTACGGAACATTCTTTCAGCAAAGCTTTGACGGATTTCCTTCTAGCATTAACCTTTCTATCTGTGTACCGACTTTAATATATATATATATATATCGTTTAGAAAATAAAAAAATATATGATTTAGGAATTTTCATGACCAGGCTACATAGAACATGTCTTATGTCTCTTAATCTGGTTTCTGCTCCATACTTTTTAAGACTGCTTTGTAAATAATAGTTTTTCAGACTTGTCAATTATGGAAGATGAGATGCGAAAGTTCAGATGTCGATAAGTTCTGTCTCACGCTTACTTCTCCTCTTAAATGTTTCTGAAAATAAAAAATTGGCATCGTTAGTATGTACGAAAAGTCAGTGTCTTAACAACAATATTCCAGCTCTAATTCGTGAAGGTTCCGAGGTTAATGAAAGCCGCGATAAAGCTAACGTACTAAATACGATATTAAAAAATTAATTTACTGATGAAAATAAGGATAGCATTCCCGTTTTCCCACGTCGTGTTGAGTTGGTGATGGAATCATTACGAATAGATACTGCAGGTATCATAAAGCAATTAGAGCTCCTGAAGTGGGGGAAAGCACCGGGTCCGGATAGAATTCCAGTAAGAGTATTCTCAGAGTACTCGGCGGAAATCGGACCATTTCTGTCTGATATATTAAGTAAATCCTTAGAAGAGCGAAAAGTATCTTCAGACTGGAAAATCGCGCAAGAAACTCCGATTTTCAAGAAAGGTTATCGAAGTGATCCTAGAAACTACCATCCCATATCTATAATATTTGTTTGTAGTAGGATTATGGAGCATATTATATGCTCGAACATTATAAATTTCCTAGATGAATATAATTTGCTTACAACAAATCAACACGGATTTCGGAAGAAAATATCATGTGAAACACAGCTGGCCCTATTTACATATGACGTAATGAAAGTTATTGATGCAGGTTCACAAGTAGATGCAGTTTTTTTTAGATTTTCAGAAAACCTTTGACTCTTTGCAACACAACCACCTTTTAGCGAAGCTTCGAGCATACTGAATATCGGATCAGCTTTGTCAATGGATAAAGGATTTTCTAACTGGTCGGTCGCAGTATGTCGTCGTTGAAGGAGAAAGTTCTTCTAATCTAGATGTTACACCGGGTGTACCTCAAGGAAGTGTAATAGGGCCACTTCTTTTCTTAATTTGTATAAAAGATCTCTGAGACAAGGTGAAATGCATTTTTAGATTTCTGATGATGCGGTTATTTATAGGGAAGTAAGGAATTCGGCCGATTGCGTAGAAATTCAGCGCGATCAGGATGTGATTTCGGCATGGTGCGATGAATGGTAACTAAACTGTAAAAAGTGCAACACAATGTGCATAACTAACAAAAAGAATCCGATTGTTCAGAAATACGAGGTAAGCAATTCAGTTATTTATATGGTCGATTCTGCTAAATATTTGGGAGTAACAGTACAAAGGAACATTAAATGGGAATTACACATTAATTCGTTAGTAGGTAGAGTTAACTCGGCTGCGATTCCTAGGTTGAATCTTGAAAAATTGTAATGAACAAACAAATAAGATAGCGTATAAATCTCTTGTACGTTCACATGTGGAATACTGTTGTGCCATTTGGGATCAGTTTCGTAAGGGGTTGATTGACAGTGTAGAGAAAGTACAGAGAAGAGCCGCTAGATTCGTGACCGCTTGCTACAGTCCTTACGAAAACGTCACAGAACTGATTTGTAGACTGGGCTGGCTGTCTTTGGTAGATATACGACGCACGTTTCGTTTAAACTTATTGGAAAACATGTGTACTCCCACTTTCACTTACGTCCACCAATCTATTTGAGTCGGAATGACAGGAAAGATAAGATTAGAGAAATAAGGTGCCGCACTGATTCTTATATGAATTTTTTTCCCCCTCGTATCATTCGGGATTGGAATGCACAACAAAGAGATTAGTTTTGGTGCTGAGCACCTTCTGCCACCCACAACTTTGTGGATTGCTGAGTATATATGTAGATGTAGATGTTATCTCTCTCAATTGTCACTAAAGTATATTCAGCTTTGGGTTAACATGTAACAGCATTCCAGGAACGATAACTGTAATCGTTATTGATGTTATACAAAAACCTTTATAAAACTATTCATTTTCAGCCTTGTAGCTTTCACATCGAATATATCTATCTCGGATATTTTATCCAAAATTTTCTGTCGGATAACATGGTTTTTTCAGCATATTAGCGTTTTATGAAATATACTATCTTTTTGTGGGGAATATTTTTCGTTTTTCTACCAGTTAACTTGGTAGATAACTTGATTTATAACGATTGATAACGAAAAGAAGTAAGTTTCGTATTTTTTGCCGCCTGGTGTAGACAACCCGCGCTCTTCTCAAGAAGGCTTGGCTGCAGTTCCCCAGGGGGAGCACCAATTATTGTTCTTGCTGGCGGCAGCAAATCCTCTTAGCTCGTGTAATCACATCATCCTTGGCTCCGCCCACGGCCGGCTCGAATCCCCGCCCGCCCTAAATCCCCACTGTGCGGTGTGTGATGGCTTTACTGCGAAAATGCATTATTTCATGTAGATTAAGCGGCGGCGCGCTTCGCGCCTTAATGTGGCTGCGCGCTCAGCACGCGACAAATTCTTCTCGTCTCGCCTCCACTGTCGCTATCCGGCTGTGCGTAACGGTACATCACGCTGCAACGAGCAACCCTGCCAAGTTACACCACCTAACAGCTGTAAACCGTAGGTCCAAATAAGGTGCTGCCACGGTGAAGACTTAGTACTGTTTCACGTGCCATTTTTCTCTGTTACGTAATTACAAGACCTTATGAGTACTTTATGACAATTTAAGTTAAAAGAACGTGGCTCGAGATACTCAAAATATGTCACCAGACGACAAACTCACGTCGTTTATTGCGATGAACGTCACGATATATCCATATATCCAGCGATGTGTAAATAATGTTTCTTTCCACAATAGCTTAACATTTTATCGCTCTTGTCATGTTATAAGCAAACTGCTAACTACAATATTTGTTTCCAGGTAATAGTGCACAAGACCTGTCAGTTTCTGCTGTCAGCAACAATTCCAGTTGACACAAATTAGGTTACACTTAAAAACTACTTTATCCATGCCCAGGGGTATCCTCATTAAGTTGATCATGTACTTTTGACTTAGTTACATCATATATATTCTATGAAAGTACTCTTTAGCATCGGTTATTAAATTTTACACTTGAACCAAGGGTCGCCTTCAAATTCTTGGCTATTTCAATGTTCAACAATGTAACAATTAACTAGCATTTCGAAAATTGAAACTACGTGGAAATTGGTGCAACCAACTGTGCTATACCACTTTGGGAAAGAGTGGGGTCAGAACTAGACTCAGCAATACATCTGTTCATTTACTGTGGCTATTAAGAGAGCCGCTTTTTCTCAGTATAGATACGAGCTGTATTTCAATCACGAGGTTTATGTACACACTTTGACAATAAATTTGGCCGCCGCTGAAATATTCTATCACTCTTATTTTGCACAATCTGACATCAATGTCATGCTAAGAAACTGTAACGTAATACTGCATTACTGTTTCCTGGGATGACATTAATGTCATATTTTGCAAAATAAGGGTTATATAAGTTTTCAGAGGCGGCCAAATTTGTCAAAGTGTGTACCTCCTGCATTCATACTCTGGTTGTTAGGCGACAAGTGTACTTCATCTTATGCGTCACCTCCCATCAGCGCTGACTAGATTCGATGTCTCAGATTTTGAACTGAAACAGTTAATTGCAGTATATTCTTTTTTGATATTTGTTTTTATAGATCGGCTTGTGGATAAATGAAAATTATTATATTAAAACAGAGCACTTTGAAAATTTTGGAAATTCATACAAAATTTCTTATGAAAATTGACCGTAACAGAAGTATTATGCAATTTGGCACTGCATTCAGGATACACAAGATTTGTTAACATAATTCACGAACATTTTATCAGCCGTATTAGCATGGCTAGCGACGTAGTTTCAAGTTATACCCATCGTCTGTTCGATTCCGAGCCAGGGCATGGGCACATTTGGCAAAAACGCTACGAAATACAGATGTTGGCTGAATGGTTATAAGGCCAAATGTCATTTTTAAAAAAAATCAGAATCTTCAAGTTACACTGAGATTACATTCCCTCAGAATTAACAAACATAAGAACAGAATTCATTCTTAGTATATAAGCTTAGGCGAGTAGTCAGCTAACTTTTCCGATGATCTTGCAGAAAGGGTTAAGTCGCTGTGTAAGGAAAGTAAATGTCCAGTATGTATAAAAACTTTAATTTCTCCTTACAAAGAAGAGTTTTTTTTGTAGAATGTTCTTGTCTCCACTACGGAGGTAATACAAAATAGCGAGTCTTGCAGCGTCCCAACCGCTGCCCAATTCCAGCCGTGCATGAAACCAACAATCAAGGACCGCTTTCGGAACACCGAAAAGCAGAGAAGAGTCTACACCCAGTGGCAAAAAAACTAGGCATAACACGTCACTGTTACTAGTCTCATAAGACACACAGGACAAGAAGAAATCAACCGTCAAATTAGGATGGAGCAAATACAAAGAGGCAAAAATTCTGTAATAAACTGCATACAGCATGGCAGTGATGGATGGAGGTGAGTATTGTACTTGGCTTACTATAGCAATTACGATACATACAAAGCCTGACGCTGGAAATTATTCCGAAAATCAATCAATTTCGTAAACAAAAATAGCGACATGAGAGCAAGCACCGATTGAAGAGTAATACAGTAAGTATATACTCCGGCGTCACCAATGTGATCGAGTACAAGAGAGACAATAGTGTATATGATTTTCACAACTACAGTAACAAATTTTCGTTATGGAAAAATATCTGCAATGTTAATGGCCCTAAATTGAAATGGAAGAACAAGTATTTGCGGACGTAAGTCTTTATTACCTTCTATTACAATTACCTGACGATGTGATACATTTCGGCGTAGAGAATGGCTATCGGCAGGGTGCAAGGACCATGTGCCTGACAGTAATTGATCGAATATACAGGGCGTTCGCCGAGAAACGCTACCCTCCCAGTCTGTTGCCGTCGGCAACTTGCTGGGACAGTGGAGCCAGCAACTCCCGCCGCACTGTAGCTAGTTTGTGACTTCAGTCTCTTATTAATCAGTGTTGTGAATAAACGTTTCTTTGCGGTTTGGCTGATTTGGGGCTTCATACTCTTACTAATCTGTACCGTGTTTGAGTGTGAGTAAAATTATGGTACGTTACAGTTTGCAACAAAGAATATTTCTCTACGATACATATGTGAAGAAGAAGTCGTTTAAAAAGTGTCTCAGTAAATTTCGTCGCGAATATCCTGGCGCTTTACTGCCAGCTAAATCAACAATTCTGCGCCTGGTTAAAAAAGTAAGAGAAACGGGTTCATTTTTTAACAAAAAGAGACTGTCGGTCAACAGTATTCTCACAGAGGAGAAAATTGACGATATCGCTTTTCGACTAGAACAGTCACCCAAAAATCATTAAGTCAGTTAGGGCAGCAGGCAGGCGTATCTAAGACGTCAGCTTAGAAAGTAACAAAGCTAGTTCACTTAAAGCCGTACAAAACAATTGTGGTGCATAAAATTACAGAAATAGACCAGGGGCCTAGGATTAGATTTTGCAACTGGTACCTGCAGGGTGTCCACGATGGCACTGTTGATCCGCAACTGACGTCACATTTAAATGCTTAGCACATACAAGTTTATGAAGCGTAATTATTATGAAATAGTCCGCGGCCGACGGTCGAACAATGCCGCAAGCTGACCGCTCGCTCGCCGGGAGCAGTTTCTTCCTTGTAGCGCTAACAGTGGGTAGCGTTTCCCGGCGAACGCCCTGTATTAGACACTGTGAACTAGACACATGGTGCTGATGATGGCAGAGTTTTTCAACCGCTTTGTTGCTAATCCAGAGGCTTGAAAGGTGGCATCTGTATCAACGTTAACAGTATTTACTGCTTCATATCACCACAATCGTGGCAGAACCCACTTGTAAAACAATCTATCAAATAGTCTGTGTTGGTCTGGACTCTTCTAGCCAGAGCCCGTAAAGTGTCTGGCAAGTGGAAACCAGGAGGTGGTAATTGTATTATCGCCCTTGCTGCATTGCACTTCTTGGAGACAAGCTGTTGTTTTCTTTCCATTATCGGGATCTTGATTTACAACGTCGGAATGTTGCTGCTATGCCGTGAGTGGGGAGATGCATGGTACACTCGCGCACCAGATTGTTGAATCTTCTATTTCTTGAAAGTTATCCAGAAGCAGGAGGTGAAATTGACTAATCACTCACAAATGGTTACTTCAGGAAGGTGTTCAGGTATGGAAATCACCATCCCCCAAGCTGATGTGCGACAATAGCCAACGCGTTCATGGAGATTGCTGTTTTGTGTTCTTAGTTCAGAGGCAAATCCGATCTTTGGTGACCTCACGCTATGTGAGAGGTAGTGAGACCTTTTATGTTGTTTAGATGGACGAAGCAGGTTTCTAATTTCGTGACAGGCAAAAATACAAAGACGATTCCGCTTTTTCCTTTTTCTGAATGCGTTCCTTTATGTGTGTAAGCTGAAGAATCTGAGGTCTGCTCGTTCAGTAGGAAGAATACTGAAAGTTTACGGGAAGATTCTGTTGTAGATGAATCACCGCAATAATGTGTAATGTACTCTCCATTCCGCAAATACTCTGTAGCTTTTTTGCAGCTCTAGTCGTTTTTCTGGTTTTAGTACGACGCTTCGAAGGATTGTATCAGTTTATAATTTACCTTTGAAGGAGGCAGGAATCCTTTTTGTCCTCCGTGACGTGTTGTGTTCATACGGAGGTAGTGAGCGCGCTGCTTCAGCGCAGTTGTAGCCGAAACTCGCGTTTGGCGACCCGGAGGGTTAAAGTGCCGTCTCCGATAGCGGCGCAGCGCCATCTGCGGCCGCCTAACGACCAGCACTCGCCGTTAAGACGGCCGTAACGGCGGCCAGCGGACGCTCGCCAGATATGAGCTGCTCGTAAAGGCGGCTCTCTGCTTGCCCGCGCTTTCCCTACACTTTGTATTACACAACGGACCGTCATGGACTTACCAATACCCACATTCAAAATACCTGCCGCACACTGAATGTAACATCGTACTCAACAGATCGAGAATAACGAAAGAAAAAGCTAATAACAAAAAGTCTTTTATAAGGGCTTGAAGATACCGTCATCTTTTTTTGAAGTGAAAACTTCTTTAGGCGCGTTGGACGTTTCTTGGATGGGTAAAATCTTACGAGTTCACGTCATCAACTTGCTAATGTTAACAGTATACCCGTAGCGATAAGTATGACTTGTTGCCCTTGAAAGCAGTGAAAATATAGATTATACTTGTAACTACCATATAAAAATGAATGTTTATTTCGTTTTTTCGCTAATGTTCTTCGTACAAACACACAGTTTTTTATCCGATTTTGATGGAACTTTGCATACGTATACTTTAAAACAAATTGAAAAATACTGTTTACGTTTGATTCACAGAAACCTAAAGCCTCTCCTCCTTTCCCCCTTACCCTAATTTCTGTCAACGTTGTTCATATAAACCCACAGTTTTTGATAGTAGTTAGCACATGTATATTTCAAAACTAGGTGATCTGGTAGCTCAGCGGTTAAGTTTCTCCCTCCGGTCCCAGGGTCACATCCCGAGGTGAGCAGGAATTTTTAGGAGATGTATTCGATTATACTAGCTACGCTGATACTTTCGATGGTTCTGATAGCACGTTAAACTGTAGACCACCGAAGAAAGGTATTGACCTTCCTGCCTCTGACACAATAGCTTGATACATCACCTTGGGAAACATTCACCCAACCTTTGGGTTGTGGACTAAGTTAGATTTTTTATTTCTTGAAGTGAAAACTTCTTTAGGCTTTTTGGGTGCGTAAAATCTTCACCGACATGCTAATGTTAACAGTATATCTGTAGTGGTCTGGTGGCTCAGTGGTTAAGGTGTCTTGACTGGGGAACGAAAGGTCCCGGTTTGAATTCCTGTCTCGGCAGGG